>CM029278.1:26724054-26769054 GCA_016920895.1 Vaccinium myrtillus | reverse complement strand
AATTAGTATATTGTTAACCACCAACTCATTTAAAAGTCTAAGAGAAATGGGTATATAGCTTTATCATTTATATCTTCAACGTACACATCCCCACTCACGTACTTAGGCTCTCCTATTTAAGCGGATCAAACACGTGTAAATATTATAATCATTAAGTAGGTAATGAGATTTGAACGTGCGTACATGATATATGTTACTTGCTTTGATATCACGTTAAACTGTTAATCACCAACCTATATATCTAGCTTAAACTGTTAAAGATGGAACAATTTTATTATTTATATCTTCAATATCAATGCATCGAATAACTTCTAGCTTCATGAAAACAAAAGAAAATTTAAAAGAAGTATATATATTTAGAGAATATTATACGAGAAGAAAGATTTTGTTTGAACATGACCCAACTCGCATCATTTTTAAAAAAAAATAATATGAACACTTTTTGGATAAGTAATTTTGCTTTAATCTAAATATATGCGCGACCCATTAACTGCACTAATCACGTATATGATATGTCCAACTGTCACTCACAATTGTATAAATATATATATATACCTAAATGGGGTCTTATTTTCTACACTACTAAAGTTGAAAATTTACACTGTACACTTTGCTTTTTGAAAATTTAATTGCGTGGGTGTTAAATTTTCCTATTTCATGGCATTATTAATGTTCTTTTTGAGGTGGTCTCTGGGGGTAGTGGAGTGGTATCTGATGCGTTCACATGCACTTCGTAAAAAGGGGATCGAAGACATGAGTAATATATGTTTGGAATATCCTGTTTCATGTGGACATGAATAATGTGTGTGCAGAAAGAATATATATATGCGGGACGGAGTTAGGATTTCAATTCGGAGATGGCACCCAAAATTAATATTATCCCTATTTTCATTCCACAAAGATATTTTCTTATAAAACGACGTGCAATTTTTTCTTTAATTTTGTATCAAGAAATGTAAAAAATCATGCATGGAAGTGTGTTATTTTTTCATCCGAAAATTAGATGTTTTTTGGTAGTAGATTATCATTACGGGCGGAGGGAGTAATGAATATAAGAAAAAGTTGTTCTAAGATTAATTATTTCTAATACCTGAAATGATACACATTTTTATAGGTTAATCATCCATCAACATATTTAATACGCGAAAAATAAAAACTTTCATTGACTAATTATCCACCAATATGCTTAATACCAAAACACACACATTTTGAACATTGCTTTTGCAATAATTTTTTTTTTTGAACCCGGGGTGTCACGTGCCACCTTCCCCTTCAAGGCTCTGTCTCTGCATATATGTGTAGATCACCAAAACTTCAAGGTTTTCGCCTGGTGATTGGGTGGAAATTTCGGAGACGATTTGTTAACATGACTTGAATCCATCACGAATTTTGAAAATTTGGGTCGATTACTTTGACAAAAGCATGAATATAAAACGAATTGACAATATGAAAATTCAATGAGACAAATATAGATTGGACTCATGTAAATAAAAAGGACACAAATAACCGTTTAATTTTTTGTGTGTCAACCCGTGAACCCAAATGACAGGCTCGAACGGATGTAATTGTTGTTTTCTTTTTATTATTGAAGATAAAACTTGCCAAAAAAAAAAGAAAAGGAGTGTATTAATTGATTTCGACACTCAACGTACTTCTATTTGAGGTATAGGATTTTTTTTCGATGTCATGATTTGGCTATATATTGTTGGTTAATTTTATTTTTCGATAGCATTGAAAAAAATATTTATATTTTTATATAGTGGATCAAAATCGTTGAGCATATTTGTACATATCTTTTAAAGATTTTTAAGTAAAGCAATTAACTCAATCCAAACACGAAACATTTTGAAGTTGTATATCGGGTTAGTGTCAAGATTTGTTAAAAGTTAAGTACACGTATTTTGACACAAATTTGAAATTACACGAAACCTGAAATGCCACGACTCAAATACAGTATGACATGACTCGATGTTCACTTTTACACGCACACACATTTGTATTAGTTAGGTTAACATGTAACAAACTCATGACCTTCACAATTTTGTCTCTATTATTTGGATTTAGAAAATAGTTCACTTACTTGTGCAGATATGCATCATAAGCTACTACAATTTGCCGTGTAACTTCATGTAATAATAAAGACAAAAGATATTTAATATGAAAGAAAATTTTAATAGTAATAAAGCTCACAGTTACTTAAATTGTCTCCTTCTTGTTGATAATTTTAGAAAACCATGCATAATTTTCCCTTTCTTAATCAAGTAGACAATATAAGTTGCGTGCATCATTCTCACCAATATTTATTTTGGAAATTTCGAATTGTGAAGTAATTAATATCCATTGGTGGATAATTGATTGGGTACCTAGTGGCCGGTATGGTATTTCATACGAACCATACCGGCCAGAGAATAATTTTCCATTTTATAGTTTCCGTGTTCGGGTCAGCTTGTTTATAGAATAATCACAAGCTCCTAGGTTAACAAATTACTTATATACTCTCTCTGTCACTTTTTAATAGTTGAATATTCTATTTTGGACTGTCCATTAATAAGTGTGTGTTTTGAAAAGTTAATGGGTAAAAATTTGTATAATTATTGTTTTGCCTTTTTGAAAAGTTAATGAGTAAAGAATTTTTTTTTTATGAGTAATGATTCAAGAGTTAATTCAACAGTTGAGGATAATTTTGGAATTAGATGGAGGTAAAAATTGATGTGAAAGGTGTAAAGTGGAGGAAAAACTCAATATGAAACGAGTAATAATGATGTTTCTTTAATAAGTTGAATTTACGAAGAAACACACTTGAAAAAGAGCGGAAGGAATATATATTAAAGAATATACAGACTATTGTTTCCAAATTGATGGACGATTTGGCACCATCTTTGTTGTTCAGATATTTTTTGGATAAATAATTGTTAATTGATTTTGTCATTAAGAAAACAATAACAGAAAACATAAGTACAATAGATACCAATATATAAAATTTTCAAAACTTTCCAAGAATCAAGTTCAAGTACAAGAAATACTTATGTCATTTCGTATAACGAGTATAATAGCGTGACGAAAGGATATTTTTCTCCCGGACACCTGGTTATCAAAAAAAAAAAAAAAATTTCTGTTTTTGGCATTTCAGTTTTAGAAGTAATTAAGAGATATCCCCGAAAGGCAAATGAGTGACAATACATGGCTGCTCGAATTTTTAAAAGCCATAACACTTTTTTTTTTGTTTGTAAAGAGATAGAATTTCATTTAAATGGAAGTGCGGTTACAAACTACCGAAAATAAAGACAACAGAAATATAACATCATAGAGACGAGAAGAACATAAAACAGAACCAACAAAATTGAAAAAAAAAATCTGGCAAGTGGTTGCTTCGGCCGTCAAATGTCCTTATCAATGTACGTTGTTGTCCCGGTAGCTCCACGAATGACGAAGCTTCCAAGCAGAAACTGTCCGATAAAACCAAGTGACTGTTGTACCTATAGTCGAGAGCTCCGTGACACAGTTAGACGTCATGCAACTAGATGGATGAGGCAAACTACAGATCTCTAAAATCGGTAGTGAAGCTGCTGAAAAGAGATGCAACGGTGGAAAATCGAAAAAGAATGCTGGGGTGAATCCCCTAAATATCTGTGATGGTCTCCCTTAGCTTATTGGCTCCTATTTGCAGTAAAATAACACTCCCCCTCCTACACCATCACGTATTGCGCAAGAAGCTAATACACTATGCCATTTAGGACAACAAAACAGGCCAAACAGACCAACAAGCAACGCCAAGAAAAGCACTTGAACTCCAAATTCACCCCTCAATGAACAAAGTGATGCCCAGAAACCCAGCAAAGAATAACCACCGCCACCACCGGTTCAAATTGAAAACCAAAGGTACCGTGGACCACACCAAAATAGCCAGAATTGACCCTCGAAGTCACTCAATGGATCAATGCAAGACAAATAACCTAAACCAGCAAGCATGTCATGCAATACCATGCAAAAATGAAAGGAGTATGAAAATTTCTAATTTTAAATAAAGAACTATGACATGCATGCAAGACGAAGAGTACTACGAAAGGGTATATAGAAATGCACAAGCAGCATATTACCTCAACCACAATCGTGAAGCGATTAGCACTACACCAAAAAATGTTTATAGTGAGGATTTAGTTTCCTCGCCGAAGCACAAAATTTCCTTGCTAAAGGAATTGGCGAGGAAAAATTTTCTCACCAGGTTTCCTCACCAAAAGGTATTCTAGCGAGAAAAAATAAATTTCCTCTCGCCTATTCTGCCCATTGGCGAGAAAATTTTTCCTCGCTAAAACTCCTGAAACTAAAAAAAAAAAAAAGAGATTTCAATTCCCAGTTGCTCCGCTAGGAATCGAACATCGACCTCCTCTCTAGCAATGCGCGACCCATCCACCACACCAACTTCCTTTTCAATGCAAAGTGCTACAACTTTTAATATAAAAACCTTTTGTAGTTCTTTTCACCTCACTAATTTTTTTTAAAATCTTTTTTGTCTAATTATAGTCTCTTTGTAGTGTTTCTTTAAACTTGTTTCTTAAATCTTTTAATGTTATCGGCTTTTACTGAAGTTTTTGATTTTTATAATTTAATATTTTCTATACCCATTTATAAGTCTTTATACCTTTCTAATTTAATATTTTTTTTATACTTTAACATTTGTGACAATTTCATATTTTTCTATAACCCTTTTATATTTTTTCCCAATTCAAAGGAGAGTACTATTTTTTCTTGTATGCAAACCCTAGTACGAGTAAAAACTACGGGAAGGAAAGATAATTTCTTGCCAATCTTAGCTTTTTGGCGAGGAAAGTTAATTTCGTTGCCAAATGGGTGCCCTTTAGCGAGGAAATGAATCATTTTTGCTATTTGGCGAGGAAATATAATTTCGTCACCAAATGGGTGCCCTTTGACGAGGAATGATAATTTCGTCGCCAATCTTACCTTTTTGGCGAGGAAAGTTAATTTCGTAGCCAAATGGGTGCCTTTTAGCGAGGAAATATTAATTTCGTCAACAATGCCCTTTACCGGTTTTGTTTGACATAAATGACTCGGTTATGTGGTCTGCAATTTTAGAGAAGGTTCAACAATTCACTGTTACGTGGAGGGAATCAGGAGCACCCACCCCGCGCTTGTGATACTCAAAACAAATTCTTTGGAAATGAATGAGTGAAGATAGCCTTTTGAAAAGAATGAAAAAAAGAAAAATATTGATATGAACATTAACGTTTTCATTGAGCAGACATTTAAAAAAGAACATGTGACGTTTTCATTGAGCAGACATTTAAAAAAGAAGTATTGTGACCGAGTCCGGTCTTGGGGCTGCCTATGTATCTTCTGTCTCAGGAGAATAAAAATAAATACATAAAATTTTGTGGACCTTGGGGTTCACGTAATAATGAAGACAAAATAAATTCAATATCAAAGAGGAATTTTAAATTTGAGTAATGAAGCTGAGAGTCATATAAATTGTCTCATTGTCTATAATTACACAACCATTCATCATTTTCCCTCTCTTAATAATGTAGACAATATTAGTAAGCCAATTAGTTGTGTGCATCATTCTCAACAAAATTTATTTAGAAAATTTAAGCGTAGAGTAATTAATTTCCTTTCGTGGATAATGAGCCGGGCATTAGAAGTGGAAGTGAAAAATAGTATTTTTTTTCAGAAGTGGAGTGTGGCATCCACAAGAAAACAGAATCGGAAAATGTAGGGGTACCGACCCCCTGGTACCAACCACGCACCGACCGATGCCGGAGACCCGACTTTTGGGTTCCACACGGTTGATCTGAGCCGTCCATTCATTCCAGAAACAAATTCCGAGTGGGTCCACGGGGAAATCACTTCAATCGGACGCTTCTAAGTGCTTGATCCAAAATCCCTGGTGCCGTCAGTGTGGCGTCGGTACCGTTTGGTCGGTACGGATAGAACAGTTAAAACAGAATTATATTTATGGATTCCAAAGCATTGTTGTCCTTTTCAAGATTCTTACGTACCCACAAAAATCCGAGCAATGATAACTTCTTATTTGTCACAATAGACATGTTAACGAAAATTAAATTTGGGACAAAGTTCTGCGTAAAGTCTTACTATATAGAAAAAGATGATGCAATGGATATCGTAATTAGGGATGGCAAAATTGATGGATATTTGAATCGATCTGCACCTATGGAGGCAATTTTTATTCGATCTTTTAATAGCTGATGGATTTTGATTTTTAAATAGGAAAAAAATTGATGGGTTTCGATTTTGATTCGATCTTATATGATGTTCGTACCGATTCCAGAATCCAAATTGCACACATATACTCCCTCCGTCCCAAAATGAATATCCAAAATCACTATTCAGACCTCTAAAAAAATCATCTATATATTGTATTTTTATAATATCTATATAATTTTTGAAATCCTATATTTTTATGGATCTTAATTATATAATTCATCATAGTTTTAAAAATATAAGTGATTTCATAAGAGGAGTAATTTGGGACATCCATTTTGAGACCAAAAAAGTATTTATATATATGTCATCGTATGCGTATACATGTAAGTATACGCATGTATGTATATCCATGTGTACAAGCATATGAAACAGAATATTCCAGATAGAAATCAAGTTGAACTGTCCCATTGTAATTTTACAAGTGTGAATGCATCAGATACCATGTACCGGCACTACCTCGGATCCCACCTAAACGAACTTCAATACCATGAACAAGAAGAACTAAATAAAACACTAAGGTGCGGTTTCACTTATTGGCTTTTTGAGTTTTTTTATTGTATTTATTTTTTTTTGTCTTTTGCACTAATTTTCACAGATTTCACGATAAGTCACTCTCCTCACATACATTAATTAAAAAGTTAAAAAAGCTCAAATAACTTAAAGACAAAAAAATTTAGAGGATTAGCACCGAAGTCTCGTGAAGTATTTATTGAATAAGCTTGAAAAACTGTACTTAGTACCAACGCAGGTTGGTTCAAGTGGTTCGGCACTTGTTCCCCTTAAGCAAGGTCTCGAGTTCGAGTCTTGTGAATGGAGGAAACTTGCGCTGGGAGAGCTTTACCCCTTCGTGGGCCGACCCGGCTCGCACCGGATTTAGTCGGGGTCCAGTGGGCTTCCGGATACCGGTGGTTTAGACCAAAAAAAAAAAAAAAAAAAAAAACTGTACTTAGTCAAAATTTATCCAATAGGGAGGTCCGAAATCCAGAAAAAGGAAAGTAGAAAGGACCAATTTACAGAAAATTACATTAATTTTTTTTTTCTCTTCGTTTTCTTTTTAAAAATTATAAAGAGCTCAACTTTTGAGGGTCACTTTGTACCCAAGAAAATCAGGCCTCAATGGAGTACCTCGTTAAACACGCAACGCCTCATGGGTCTCACGCGAATAATCAGAGTCGCTTTATTTGTTTAGAATATTTTTTGCGAAAAATTAGTTCAGTCAGATACCGATAAAAACTCAATTGATTCGTTCAAGGTTTCAGTTCCTATATCGAACGGACCAAAAATTTCATAAATTTATTAATCCTTTGCTGATATGTGACTGAGCTGATTTTTTCAAAAGCACTTAAAAATTATAAACAAATTGAGCGGCTCTGATAATTTCACACACTAAGATGTGAGCGAGAGGGTCTAATAAATTGCTACATCAGATAATACTCAAAATGCTATTGTTAAATGTAATAGTCATTTCTCTTTTTTCTTCTTCCATGTTTATCATTTTTCAAAACGGATCTCTCCAGAAGAACCATCTCCACTACTCTCCTATATATACCCCCTTGTGAGCGTGTGTCCTCCACACTCCTCTGCTATCCACAGCAAAATAGCTTCACAAACCTATACATACATATATCCTATTCCTCTCTCTTCTTCCATGGCAACTTCAATCCAATCTAAAATCTCCCTCCAAGAACAAAAACCCACAATTCCTGACCTCGATATCGAGCAGCAAACTGTTGAAGGGCTCGAAATCGAGGTCGTTGACTACTCTTCCCGAGCCCAATGGCTCAGGGCCGCCGTTTTGGGTGCAAACGACGGCTTGCTCTCTACGGCGTCGTTGATGGTTGGAGTCGGAGCCGTCCGAAAGGACGTCAAGACCATGATCCTCACCGGAGTCGCGGGACTTGTCGCCGGAGCTTGTAGCATGGCCATCGGAGAATTAGTCTCCGTCTACTCCCAATACGATATAGAAATGGCTCAAATTAAAAGGGAGGTAATTAGTGAGAGCGAAACGAACGAGAGGAAGGCAAAATTGCCAAGCCCGTTCAAGGCGGCGGGAGCATCTGCCGCATCTTTCGCTGTCGGGGCATTCGTGCCGCTGCTATCGGCGGCGTTTATTAAGGATTACTACGTGAGGGTTGGAGTGGTGGTGGCTGCCGTGAGCTTGGCTCTGTTAGGGTTTGGAGGGCTGAGCGCGGTGTTGGGGAGGGCGCCGGTTGTGAAGCCTTCGCTTAGGGTTTTGGTTGGAGGGTGGCTGGCCATGGGGCTCACCTATGGGTTAACCAAGTTGATCGATTCTACTGGAATCTAAAATCACAGGATGTGCATCTATGAAGAAAAATCACAGTTCAAAATTGTACCAAAATCCAAAAAAGATCGACAATTTGAGATAGAGAGTATTATTTTCATCCCTTTTTTTTGAATTTAGTTTCTTCATGTAAGAAAGAGTATTGTAATAGTTGTATGAGATGTGCTTATTTCTTGTTTTTTTTTCTTCCCGCGTTTGGGTATATCTCTCTCTCTCTCTCTCTCTCTCTCTCTCTCTCTCTCTCTCTCTCTCCCTCCTGATTGCTTTTGTTTTTCTTTTGTGGAATTTGGCAAAGAATCAATTGATCTTGGTTTCTTGAACCTTTGATTTTGTTGGAACTATGGAAACAATAATTATAGCTAGCCTTCGTCAACATAGAAGAACATGGTTTTCTGTTAACAGCTTGTCCAGCTTGTCGTTTCATTTTCTGGCTTCAATCAGAAACCTATGACTTTTGGAAAAACTATGTTTTTTTTTTTTTTTTTATGAATAATCAGTATGTTCGATTCAATTTCGTGCAACTCAGACTAATCTTTAATAGCACATTAGATGTTAGAACCTGAGATATAAGTAGGAAGATATAAGTAGGAAGAGACCCCGAAATCGGACGCCTTCAACACCAAGACAACGCATTAGGGTTTGTTGGTAAACTATATACCACCACCAGAGTTAATAAATCATTGAGAATCACTTAAAATTTTTGTGTACTGTACAGTACAGGGCCAAAGAAAAATGTTGAACCTTGAATACTTTCTATACATTTTTGTGCTAAAATAATAAATATATTTTGTATTCGATTCTGTCCAAAATTAAAGTGCAACAGGGGGTAGCAATATTTGAGCCCTAGAAAAATTCATTGTGCCTAATCCATAGGATACAAAATTCGGAGCCCCGTTTTGAGCTTGAAACCCGGGCCAGAATTAGTTGCAGCTTCCTCAGCCTCCCCAGGACTGCTCTCTATGTGTAAAACCCATTTTTGAAGAATGTAAAACTATATATGTGCATACGATACCTGTTGTAAACTTGAGGCTAGGTAGTTACAATAGCTGTTAACTTTGTTCTTACGTATTATGCCGTGTTCAAAGACTTTGGCACTCAAAGACTGTTGGATGTTGAGAAGGAATTTCAGGAAACTCTTGCCACTGGAATTGTCTGGGGTATTTCACTCGGATAGTGATGCTTTGAGGATAAAGGAAATGATAGTCGATTTCAATAGTTTTGCTGCTCTTCAAAGGCAAACTTCCTGCTAAGGGGCTTCTATAGGTTTTGAGGTTGTTTTGGTTGTTTTGGCTTTGGTTTTGGATCTTTGAGTGCTTTAGGTGTTTGGGCCCCCTGTTAGGTGTTTCGGGTTTGTTGTTTTTGGTGTTTTTTCTTTATTACATTTTAATATTAATGTACCCTTTGTCAAGTCTTTTTTATAAATAAATTGTTGCCGATCAAAAAAAAAAAAAAAAACATGGGCTTGGGTTTTGTAAACGTTATATCACTACAAAGTGCAATCATAACCATCCGGACATTGTATTGCGTAATTGCTCGCTAAATAGTAGATTTGCCCATTGCTTTTACATTTTAATATTAATGGTGTTTTTTCACTAAAAATACCGTCTTCCGACTATATTCAAAAGTGAGTATCGTTTCCGCTAAATGGTACTTTTTGGATGTATGTGAAGAGACTATACTATGACTATAGCGGGAAGACAAGCAAAAATACTAAAAAATATACCTTAGTGAAAACTTGGCCTAAATTCAAATGATTAACATTAAACTTGAATTATAGTAAATAAAGTTCATATTTTTTTCATAGACAATTAGTCTGTAGTTTATTCAAAGAATAAATCGTTACATTCATACATTGTCCTCGATCCCAATATTGCTAGAACATACGTTCGGTCATGTGTTCTAGGCAGTGAGATGGAAAAGATATTTGTAAATTGTAATTTTGACCAAAACCAAAACCAGTTGCGGGTAATTATATCGTGCTACTCTTCTGTGTAGAATGTACCATTCCATATTTATCTTTAGTTAATAATAGGGATTGTGGCATCCACAAGAAAAGCATATTATATAAGTATTTTATAACCTAAACCATAAATGTTGGTAATTTATTAAGGTTTTGGAATATTTTTTATACAAATAAACAACAAAAAGTCCAACCAAGGTGATGCTTGATGCAATGGATGATGTAATACGTACCAAAGAAAGAGGACTAAGCATTCCACAATAGACACGTGTCTGGCGAGGATTGGGAATCGAATTAAACTATTGATCAGTGGTTTATTATCTTCCTGAAAACCTAGTGATAAGTATCATAATATTCGAAAATAATCTTCTGTCTGATTAATAAGAGATGGTTTTGTGGAAGCGGGGGTTTTGCTGTCCCAATTGGTCGGTAGGGTCAATGAAGATCTGGGCCAGGTCAAGTGGGCTTTGTGCGGCAGTGGAAAAGTTTTGTTTCTCTCGTCAATCTCACTGCGTTGGGTGTTATCGGTTCTCGGCCTAACGGCTTGGTGGAGTTTCTTTGTGGATGGTTGTGGTGGGACCTACCGACGGTCGCTACTCTTATGTGCTTCCGGTCTTGCTTAATTGGTGGTGGTGGTGGTCGCCGTGTTGTTTGCTGCGGACAACTGCTGGGGAGGCAGTGGGTGATTGTCTGTGGTGGTTGTGTTTCTTGATTAGTGTTCTTTTTTGTTTTGTTTTTTGGGTTTTAGGTGTTTTGGCTTGACCCTTTAGGGGTGGGCTTGTCCTTTTGTGTGTTTCCTTGGTTGGCTTTCTTGCTAACCTTACACTTGTGTCTTGGACTTGGCACAAGATTGTTCTTAATTTTGTTTAGGAATATGATGACGTTCTCCTTGTTCTTGTTAGTCTTTGTAACATATTTTAAGATTAATAAAAAAAAATTGCTGTTCATAAAAAGAAAAAAAAAAACCCAACTGGACCTTCCAAAAGTGTTTTGAATGGTTCAGATTTAAAATAAAACTCTTCAGCGAAAAAAAAGACACTTCCCCGGAAGAATTCTATTTTCAATCTAACCATTAATTGCAGAGCGACTGCGTTCTTTGTGTAGCAGATCATATTATAGACCATCCTCGAGGTTTAAATGTTGGGATTCCACCCCGTGTTGGGCTGGATGGGCTTAGGCCCTGAGGGTGGGATCAAGGTTTTATTTGTTTAGTCTCGGATAATAAATATATACTCTTGTACATCTCTTTATTTTATTTGACAAAGTGAGATGCAGTGAAGTGTGACTGTGTGAGAGATAGATACATGAGTGTGTAATCACCATAGACTAATTTATCTCCGGATTATATTGAAATCCCCCTTCCTGTGGAAGTAGACCGGATTTGGCCGAATCACGTATATTGTGTCTTGTTCTTGATTCTTGTTTTGTTCTACTGCTCAATCAATTAGTTTTACCATTAACTTTATGTGCGTGAGGTGTGTGTTTGGCATAACATTAACATGTATTGAGGAGTTAAACTTAGATTTTTGTGCTTACATGGTCCATCGTGATGATCTAAATTGTTAATTTGTACTCTTGTAAACGACAAAAAAAGGTTTTAAGAACATAGCATCGAATTAAAAATAAGTACATGATCATGTGGGGTTAGGACTATTTCAATCAATTTAATTATTTTTTTATTAGATCAATTTAAAAACAGTGTCGTTTTTTTATAGAAGAAAGGATATTAAAAAACAGTGTCATTTTGATAATTCATTATATGAAATTCACCAAGTGATTCTTGTGTTCTGAAATCTAGTTAAAATCAGTGAATTTTACAATCTCGAGGCTCATGAATTTCTTAGGTTGTGCTTTGCGAAATTCAGAAATTTCCAAGAGTCAAGTTTTTTTTGATAAGCTAAGAATTTTATTAATCATCGCAAGCAAAAGACGATTACAATGATTAAAGGGGAGAGAGCAAGAGGCATCACAACCACACCACACATCCCAACTAGGTTGGCACCCGTGGAGAGGACAATCATATGCCGCTCAACACCCGAACAAGAGAAAGATGGCAAGGTGCCATCCAGAGGAAAACAGAACTCAAATCAAATCTGGTCTACAAACTCATTTTACAATAGCAAAAACAACTAATCTCAGATAAAGCAAAAGAAAAACTGCCACTGACACTTAGAAGAGCTGCACCCAGGTTTTGATAAATCTTCTGAAGCATTCCTTACGAGGACTGAATCTTCACTGCCTTTCTTTTTCTAATGCCAATCAAACATCTTTTGAAATCATCGACCGAATAATTCTTCAAGTCATAATTTGCCTTAGTCCACAACGCCACTCTAGTTTGAATTTTATCTTCCAATTTCTCCACATCCAAGTCGATCCTTTGGAATATGATCAAATTTCTTTCTAACCACAGCGACCATAAAACAGCAAAGAAGCAAATATCCCAAATTCCCTTTTCGACATTCTTGAATTTAACCGACAGCCACCAAGACATTAGGCTATATATACTACCAGGATTAGCCCAAGACATACCCCACCAATTGATAATAAAGGACCAGACAGCCCATGGAATTTCACAGTTCACAAGCAAATGTTCGGCAGATTCAACATGATTTCTACAAAAGGCACATAATCCCCCTATTTCATCCTCTGCATGATTATTGTTTAAAAGGCCTCTTTTGATAAGTTCACTTCCTGTAGCTATTTTTTCTTGCATAGCTTGCCACACGAACACCTCTACTTTAAACGGGCAGAGGTTTTTCCAAATCAACTTGCATTTGGGTCCAATAAACTTTGGTTTTGAGAGAGGGGCAGACGCAAGTCAGTTCGCCAAGGCTATCAACGGTGGTGTTCCGGAGGTATGTGGTTTTAGACGTTTTATCCTGGGACAAAGACGCCGGTGATCCTACAACACCCACGGTAGGCAAATATTTGTTAAGGAGATTGTGGTATCACAGGACTCGGCTCGGTTCGATTTTTTAACTCAATTTACGGTTTGTATTTCATATTCCATTCTTGTAATCAGTAATTTCAATTTGATTATCAATGAAATTGTTCTCTGGATTTTCCGGTTGTGCCGCATTTTTCCCAACAGTCGAATCTTTTGATGCATGCACCGATCGGCTTGGGCTGATGTCGAATTTTGGTTGCACGGGGTCTGGAGAAAGATGGGAAACGGAAAGGGTGAGGGTTAAGTTCCTTTAAACAGATTTTAAACAAATTTTCTTAGTCAAATACTTTGATATTGCACCCAAACCAGCCCCAAATGGTTCCCCAAAACTGCCATAACCCGGCCCGCCCTTCTTCCACTGCTTAAAAACCTTACTCACCACCGCTACAACTTCGTACTCAGACGATGCCACTGCGAACATCCGTAGAATGGCGTTCGCAGCACAACTTGGCCACAAAACAACACACTTGTTTCTAATCAAACTTGTACTTACAGATCCTCCCCAATTAGCGATTTAGATCATCAAGATGGACCGTGTAAGGAAAAAAATTTAAGTTCCACGCTTGATCAGCACACGACAATGTCGCGCTCGGGATTGGCAGTGCAGGTATTCTTGTTTTGTTTGCAAAAAACCGGTCAAGGGATGCAAGTTATTATTTATAAATCACGGGTTTTAAAGTTGACCTGAGCTAATTATGGAAACAAAAGAACTCAGAGTCGCCACCTGACAAAGATTTTAGGTGTGCCATGTTAAATAATCCAGAGATAATTCAAGTGTTTTGGAAATAAAGATTTCCTCGGGTTAAAAGACCCGGTTTTGTTTGACATAAATGACTCAGTTATGTGGTCTGCAATTTTAGAGAAGGTTCAACAATTCACTGTTACGTGGAGGGAATCAGGAGCACCCACCCCGCGCTTGTAATACTCAAAACAAATTCTTTGGAAATGAATGAGTGAAGATAGCCTTCTGAAAAGAATGAAGAAAAGAAAAATATTGATATGAACATTAACGTTTTCATTGAGCGGACATTTAAAAAAGAAGTATTGTGACCGAGTCCGGTCTTGGGGCTTCCTATGTATCTTCTGTCTCAGGAGAATCAGGTTATCACATAGTTCAAAAATACACCACTAGGGAGAAAAATATACAACTCAATATGCATGGGAGACGATTTTATAGGTTGAAATTTTGGAGAAATTAAAAATACAAAGGAAGGTTTGAAGATATATCGACTCGCTGGGGATAAAATGATAACGACATGAGAGAGAGTTATGAGACATGAAAATACTTTTGAGAGAGACTCCGAGACAGTACTTTGATGGAGAAAGTTTAAAAAGTATGTTTGGGGCCGTAAATGACCACCGGGAGGCTCTGGGACGATTCCGGGACAGTTTTGAAGTTTAATATATGTTTGGAGGGTCACTAGGGGGTTCTTTGGCTAAAAAAACCATTTTGGTTTATTTTTCGTCTTTATTCACAAAACTTTAAGTTTGACTAATAATTTTATACTTTTTAGATTTCTCTCGTAGAGAGAAGCCAAGAAACCACAACAGGGATGGAGCCATACAGAGCCGTTCGAATGGAGAGAGTTTTAAAAAAGTCGTTCGTGGCCGACAATGACTGACGGGAAGTTCCGGGACGTTTTCGAAGAGTTTCGACGCTAAAAGTGAGTTTAGACGATTAAAAGGGTTGTTCATGGAAGAAGTTAAAATTGCCATACAGAGCCGAAAATTGACTGCCGACGGCCCCCAGCAGGAATGGAGCCAGAGGGGGGCCAGTAGGGGCGGTCGCCCCTGCAAGGAAAACAAAAAACCTCTAGTATTACATAGAAAAAACTAATTTTCTTATGAATTATATAGGCTCGCCCCTGTAAAGTATTTTGGATAAAACATTCGCCCCTGTGTAGTGAAATTCCTGGATCCGTCCCTGCCCCAGGACATTCCCAGTATAGTTTTAGAGAATAAAAATAAATACATAAAATTTTGTAGACCTTGGGGTTCACGTAATAATGAAGACAAAATAAATTCAATATCAAAGAGGAATTTTAAATTTGAGTAATGAAGCTGAGAGTCATATAAATTGTCTCATTGTCATTGTCTATAATTACACAACCATTCATCATTTTCCCTCTCTTAATAATGTCGACAATATTAGTAAGCCAATTAGTTGCGTGCATCATTCTCAACAAAATTTATTTAGAAAATTTAAGTGTAGAGTAATTAGAAGAGGAAGTGGAAATAGTAGTTCATACCGGCCAGGGAGTAATTTTCCATTTTTATAGTCTCGGTGTTTGGGCCAGCTTAATTGTAGATTTAATAATTACAAGCTCTCAGGTTAACGAATTACTTATATATAGGCAATATAAACATTATATACTGACTAATGTTGCCAAATTTTTCACTTCTATTTTTTTTTGGATAAATAGATCTTAAGTGTTACTAATTGACTTTGTCATTAAGAAAAGAATAAAAGAAAACATAAGTACAATAGCGTTTTTTTTTGGTTTTTGTTTTTTGTTTTTTTTCTAATTGTAAGTACAATAGAGTTCGGCGAGGATGTACTTGGAGTTTATGATCCTTCTACTTTTATGCACTCTTAAATTATGTATATTAATAAATATATATATACATACATACATTTTTTAAAATTTCCAAGAATATTCATGTTCGAGTACAAGAAAAATGTACTTTCGTCGCGCGATTAGATCTTGTTCATTAAAATTTGGATACTAAGAAAAGAACCAGGGTAAAGTATTTTACGTACTCATTTTTTTTCTTTTTTTTTGGGCATTTCAGTTTTAGAAGTAAAAGATTTCCCCGAAAGGGCAAATGAGAGAGAATACGCATGGCTGCTGGCATTTTGAAAAGCCATAACATTGTCTTTGGTTATTTCTTTGCACTAGCCCAAACTAGAGATTAAGTTGTTTCCACTGTGGAAACAAAAGTTTTCTCCAAATCGATTGCATTGTGTCATGTGTTCAAATAGTGGTCTCAAATAGTAGAACATGAATATGTGGGGCAATGCAATCGATTTGGAGGAAATTTTAGTTTCCACCGGCGGCTGTGGAAATAATTTAAACTCTCCAAACTAAAGCGTATTAAATTGGGGTTTAGTGGTTCGTATAAAATATGATTCATATTTTATTTGCATGTTTATTTTCCTCGGGATGCAAAACGCAAAATAAAAAATTTAATCAAAGAATGAAAATAATTTAGAACTGACAAAAGTATTCCAAGAGGTTGGTTTTTTAAAAGCAAACTATGGATACCGATCGAATTACCTATGTATTAATGAAGTACTTATTTATATTCGATTGAACTAATTTTTTTATAAAAATATTTTGTCAATTATTTTTCTAGCGAATCAAAGACAACAAACACTAGTATGGGTAGGGCTACTAAAAAAACCGGTGAACCATGAATCTGGTCTGGACTGAACCGATCCGTACGTTTTGGATTTTAACAGTGGATTAATGCTCCGGACATGGATTCAAAAAATAAAAAACCGTGACTCGTGGTCCGGACACGGATTTTGATTTTGAAATCGTGGATTAACCGATCCAGACCGTGAGATTTTAATTATATATAATTTTTTGTAAAAAAATAAATATATATGTATAGATAAATGATTTTATCTACTTTTACTAATTCACAATTTTCAAGCTCAAATTTTGTAGCCTACTTTGTTTGGAATTTCAAAATGATATCTTAGTTTTGTGTTTGTAACTGTCTTTTTAGATGTGTTTGTTGGAATGTTTAACAAGTTTGATGTTTACACTTTACAATGCTCAAACTCAGATTTATAGCCTACTATGTTGGAATTCCAAAATGAGTTTTGAGTTTTGTTTTTTGGCTATCTATTTTGATTCCAAAATGTTCAAGTTTAGATTGGTTCAATTAATTTGTCCAAAATGAAAATCCGTGGACAAATTCGGAACCAATCCATGACTCGCGGATCGGATTGGAACCGAACCGTGAGACTTTTGGATCAGACACGAATTTTAATTTAAAAAAACCATGACTCGCGGATTAGGATTGGATTCATGCCAATCCGGACCGTGAGCACCCCTAAGTATGGGACCCAAACTGGTAAACTATTGATTAATTTAACAATGTCAAACAAAGCTTTAAGGTTCAGTTTGGATGGCGGTAATCTCGAGGGGGAATGAGAATGTGATGCATTCTTTCAATGATTCCAAAGTTTGGAAGAGACAGGAACGAGAATGTGATGCCATGCTACGTTTGGAAGAGACAGGAACAAGAATGTGATTCCTGATGACGTATTCTATCAGGAATCACATTTCCAGATTGAGTGGGAATCTGATTCCTCCCTTATCCCATGGGTATCTCAGATTCCTCGCTCATTCAATAAGAAAAAGGAAATATTGACTTCAATAAATTTCTTAAATAATTGTTTCCCGTTTAAGATTATTGAATTAATCTAAACACCGAAATAAAATTACTCCAGGTAATCAAATTCCTAGGAATTTGATTCCCAGTAATTACATTCCTATTCCTACCCAAAGAAATTCCCGGGAATTTGATTTCCGTCAATCACATTCCTATTCTTACTCAAGATTCTGGTCATCCAAACATAGCCTAAGTATACTTTTGGTCAGGCTAATCAATATCTTAGAAATTTTCACAAAAAATATTGCAATGGCATGTGGCCACCGCAAGCTGCTGTAGCCACTTGACACGTCAGTACTTTCCTTGATTCAATTTAAAGAATGTTAGTGTTAAGTTAGATAATTAATTCCTTAAAAAAATGTTTCTAAGTCAGATACTTCTGTGCTTTTTATAACTTGTTTCAACGGCAGTCTCCATTGCTAGCAGTGTCGAAGAGTCAGAATTTAGAATTAGGAATGGCCAAATTGATGGATATTTGAATCGATCTGCACCTATCGAGGCAATTTTTACTCGATCTTTAAATGGCTGATGGATCTTGATTTTTAAATAGGGAAAAAATGACAGGTTTCGGTTCTGATTCGATCTTATATAAAGTTCGCATGGAGTCTAGAATCCAAATTGCAGACACATATATTTATATAAATGTCATCGTATGCGTGTAAGTATACGCATTGGTATGTATATCCATGTGTATAAGCTAATTTGTGCACAAGTCAGCTCTTACATATAGAGCCGACCTTGAGCTAAAGCAAGTGTTGCGGCCGATTTAGGCCCCAAAGAATAAGAATTTTAAGATCCTCCATAATTTAATATCTCTAGGTACTCCTAGGTATCTTTTGTAATACAAAAAAATATATGTACAACGTATATAATGCCTAATTTCAAACTCAAAAGAGGTCCAATTTCAAATTCACAATAACTAGAAATGATTTGTTTGGACATGAACAAAGAAAAAAGAAGCAAAAAGTAGACGCCCTAATTGAATCTTAAGAGGGTGCTCTCGATAAGATTTTGAGTAAATCATAGAAGGAGAGTTCAAGTTTGATTGAAGACTTAGTGGAAGAGGAACATGAAGATTTGAGAAATAAAGAACAAGAGAATTTGGAGAATAGAGAAAAACATATTTGGATAATAAAGAACATGAGAATGGCCAAGAGATATTTAAGTGACGAGTTTGAAATATTGGAACATTTGGTTATTGTTTTAGAATTTAAGTTCCCTAGAACCATACAGAAGTATGAAGACTAGTGTAGAATTATCTAAAACATTGTACATAATTCTAGACTTGTATAGATGAGGACAGAGAATTCTAGAGAAGATTAGTTGAGAAGTTTCTACAAAATGTTCTAGGCTTCTCCCTTAGTGTGTATAAATAGGTGAGTGCCTCATTTGCCCAAACCACCATGAAAGCTTTGTAATCTCAAGTTCATTAATAAAAAGTTCTCTCTCTAAGTCTTTTTCTTATTGATGAATACTAGTCTTTTTGTTAATTTGATTTTTGGAAGTTGATTTATCCTCTTTTTTCTCTCTTCATTTTTTTTAAAAAAAGTATAAAGAGCTCAATTTTTTATTGTCACTTTATTTCCAAGAAAATCAGGCCTAGCCCATCCATATTATCTTGTTATTTTCTTTTATGATAACCATATGTCCAGGTCAGTTTTCGCGTACCTTGACTAATCCCGGGGCCCTGAAGGTAACGACCGGGCATAATCCCCAGTGGCCCCAACGGTTGGAATGATTGGCCTCCATGGGATTCGAACATGCGATTGACCTAATGGTTAATCACACATTGCTTTCTCATGCTCATTTTGTGAACCCCTTGGAGTTGATCCATATTATCTAGTTAAACATGCAACAAACATAATTTAGTTTAATAAATTGTTACATGAGATGATACTCAAAATGCTATTAGTAAATGTAATAATCATTTCTCTTTTTTTCTAATTTCATGTTTATCATTTTTAAGTAGCAATATTAAATACTCAGAAAATTTATTCCGAAAGCGAAATTAGTGGTTTAAATTCACTAAGGTGTTTATCTGAACTACTGATTTCATTTTTGAAATAATTTTTGGAGTAATTTTTCAGGATCCTTGAAGCATTTTCCTTTTTCAAAACGGATCACTCCAAAAGAACCATCTCCACTCTCCTGCATATATACCCCTTGTGAGCGTGTGTCCTCCACACTCCTCTACTATCCACGGCAAAAATAACTTTACAACCTATACATACACATATTCTCTCTCTTCCTCCATGGCAACTTCAACCCAATCTCAAATCTCCCTCAAAGAATCAAAACCCACAATTCCTGACCTCGATATTGAGCAGCAAACTATTGAAGGGCTTGAAATCGAGGTCGTTGACTACTCTTTCCGAGCCCAATGGCTCAGGGCCATCGTTTTGGGTGCAAACGAAGACTTGCTCTCTACGGAGTCATTGATGGTTGAGTCGGAGCCGTCCGAAAGGACGTCAAGACCATGATCCTCACCAGAGTCGCGGAACTTGTCGTCGGTGCTTGTAGCATGCATGGCCATCGGAGAGTTAGTCTCCGTCTACTCCCAATGCGACATAGAAATGGCTCAAATTAAAAGGGAGGTAATTAGTGAGAGTGAAACGAAGGATATGATAGGAAAGCAAAATTGCCAAGCCCATTCAAGGCGGCGGGAGCATCTGCCACATCTTTCGCCATCAGGGCATTTGTGCTCCTGCTATCGGTGACGTTTATAAAGGATTACAACGTGAGGTTGGGAGTGGTGGCGGCGGCCGTGAGCTTGGAATCTCAGTATGGAATTTAGTCTCAATGGCAGGAACCATGTCTTGAGGGGGGGAGAACAGATGAGATGAAGCTGATTGGGCCTGATAAGATGAAGAAGTTACTGCAAAAGCAGCCACAGGGGGCCTTAGCTACAGGACCCAAGGTAGTCAACCATTGGATTCCCAGGACCATATCACATCCCTTTAATTGCAACACCCTCATGTCAGCCTTAAAGACAGCCCCTTGCATCTCCCATTGAAAGTTCTTACACATTGTTGTGCTCAACTTTTTTCGTTCCATCTGCAACTGATACGGGCAAGGAATCAATGTGCTCAGTTTCTATGTTGGCCCTCTTTACCACTTTAGGACTCAGGAAATTGTGTGTACTTCCTGAGTCTATCAGTATAATGACCAGTTTCTTTTTGACATTGCCTCTGACTCTCATGGTTCTATAAGAAATTGAACCAGTTAGGCATTTAGAGAAATCTGCAACTCCCCACTTGGTAATTGGTGATCTTCACTTCCTTCTTCCTCCTCCTCTTCAGGACTTGGATTGTGGTCATCCTCACCCTCCATGGCATATATTTGCCTCTTTTTACAAATGTGACCTCTCATTGCATTTAAAGCATAACCCATTTGCCCTCTTGTCTTCCAATTCTTTAGACAACTCTTTCCTGACATATCCTCCATTATTCACATAGGGTTTGTTCACAGGAATAGACCAATTTCCATCTGTTTTGGCCCCAGACCTTGTCTTCCTAGTGATTGCTTCTATACTTGTTTCCTGTAGTTTTGCTAGGCCTATGGCTTGGGTAATAGAGGTAGGCCTGAACATAAGTACCCCTGGTTGGATTTCCTCCTTGAGACCACTTATGAAACAACTCACAAAGAAAGATTCAGGGAGGTTATGAGTTTTATTCGCCAATATCTCAAACTGTTCCTGATATGCCCTAACAGTGGTAGTTTGTCTAAGTTTAGACAAATCCCCCATGGCATCCTCATATGAATTGGGGCCAAATCTGGATACTAACCCCTGTTTGAACAATTCCCAGGAGATATTATGATGACACCTTTCGAACCATTGGAACCACTGCAGAGAGGAGTCTTCCAAATGTGAAGAAGCCAGTTTTACTTTATCTCGATTATCAATGGTATTGTACTCAAAAAATCTTTCACTTGTATTGCCAGCCAGTAGGGTTTTCACCGTAAAATTGAGGGAATTCAATCTTAGCAAATCGTCGATTAAACAAATTTGGGGTATAGAAATGGCTTTTTGACCTTAGAGGCATCTCTTCAAACACTTCAAATGCTTGGAACCCCAACTGTGTGGCTCTTGATGGATCTTGATGTCGAAACCCATTTGGTGGATCTTGTTGAGTGGCTCTTGATGGATCTTGATGTCGAAACCCATTTGGTGGATCCTGATGTCGTAACCCATTTACTTCGCTCTGTTCTTGACGCCTAGATCCACTGGCCCCACTCTGTTCCTGCTGTTGTTTCCCGTAGACATGCTTTGCCATCTGATCGTACTTAGTTCCCATTGCCACGATCAATTCCTTGATGTCCCCCAATTCTCGAAGTGAGCTCTTGATGTCCCCCAATTCTCGAAGTGAGTTCTTGATTTCACCCATTTCCTTCGTATGCCTCTCGTTGCTCTCCCTCAGAGATTTGATTGCATCCTCCATACGTTTGTTTTCTTGAGCTCTAGTTCCTTCGGCCATGGCGGTCCAGATGACAGACCAAGAAAAGCCACGCTCTGATACAAACGCACATTCTATGATTGCATCGAAATTGCATCGAAATTCCGAAAAAAATCAACAATTTGATATAAAGAGAGTAGTATTTTTATCCCCTTTTTTTGGGAATTTAGTTTCTTCTCGTAAGAAAGAGTACTGTAGTAGTTCCTTCTTTGCCGTTCAAAAAAAAAAAAAAAGTACTGTAATAGTTGCATGAGATGTGCTTAGCTAGGGGTGGGATCTTTATTTCTTGTTTCCTTTTCCTTCCTGCTTTAATGGGTATCTTTACATATGTGGAAATCTTGTTTATGTGCTCCATCTGCAGTTTAAGTATGTACGTCTAACCCTACTTTTGGCTTCTATTCTACTTCATCAAAAAATGAGAATACATTTTCATAAAATGTGTTTTGGCTTTTGTCTCCCATACTACCAAAAGTAGAAAAGCAAAAAATAAAAATGAAAAAAAGATGATGCTAAACACACACTGAATATTGTGTTTTCGATTCTATCCAAAATTAAAGTGCAACATCGCGTGGGTAGCAATAGTTGAGCCCTAGTAAAATGCATTGTGCCTAATCCATAGGATGCAAAATTCGGAGCCCCTTTTGAGATTGAAATCGGGAGCCAGAAGTGGCCGCTTCCTCAGCCTCCCCAGGACTGCTCTAGATATGTGTAAAACCTTTTTTGAAGAATGTAAAAACTTGTGCTTGTGTATTACGCGGTTTTTAACATGGACGTGGGATTCCTAAAGTGAAAAAAGTCGCTACACCCTTGTAGTGTGCAATCATAGTTGCCCAGACCATTGATTGCCGAACCGATGGCTGTGATTGCTCATTGCACGGGTGTTTCTCATTTCTTTTACGTTTTAATAATAAGGGTGCATTTTCACTAAAAATACTGTCTTCCCACTGTAGTAAAAAATGAGCATCATTTCCGCTAAATGGTATTTTTTTGAATGTTTATGAGAAGAAAATCCTATAACTACAGTGGGAAGATAAGTAAGAATACCTAAAAT
This sequence comes from Vaccinium myrtillus, assembly GCA_016920895.1. Taxonomy (NCBI): domain Eukaryota; kingdom Viridiplantae; phylum Streptophyta; class Magnoliopsida; order Ericales; family Ericaceae; genus Vaccinium; species Vaccinium myrtillus. The sequence goes on along the minus strand of CM029278.1, from coordinate 26,745,693 downwards.
ATCTTAGTGGAAGCTTGACCTAAATTGAAGTGATTAACATTAAACTTAAGTTACAGTAAATAAAGTTCATTTGCTTTTAATGTCTAAAGCGCAGTAGTTAACAACGTAGGTGGTAATCGAAGTTGAGTTCATTAATTTGTTAACGCAGCTTAAGTTATGAAAGCATATAATTAACGGGTGAGCTTACTTTTGGGCTATAAAAAGGATTAATTCCTACGGATTTCTAAAGCATCAAGTGAAGTACTCTCTAGTAAAATATTTGGTTTTTAGACTAGTTTCAATGAATCAATTATTATTTTCATTGGGCAGAGAAAGGTGTTCTAATTGGTGGAGCTTTGAGTCCGCACACTTGTGCAGAGTTTTTAAGGGTCACACTATTTGAGAGGTGGACTGTTGTATCCTGGGAGAGTATAGCTTATTATTTGTTGTATCCATTATGAGGGTTCTATCTACCGGAGAGGCTAGATCTTCTTAAAGACAGCGAGATACCCGCGCCTTAGCTTTTTTGATGTAGTGCTTAATTATTTAATGTATCATATTCAGTATGTTACACCGACACTCACTACAATAACGCTCAGTCGTCGGACTATTGATTGTCAAACGGACAACCCAATCACCACCAAACCCCATAACCCAATCGAAAAACACGCCGAAGAGCGCTGAGAAAACCAAACCAAAACAAAGCATAGAAGCAAATATTTAGGTGAGTACTTGTTGTCCCTGACTCAATTAATTAATTAATTGTTTTTTTTTTTTTTGAAGATGAACTGGAAAAGAATGACAGGCAGAGCTATTGAGAGCCTTTTTTAAAAGTAAAGGTGGTACAGATCTCAAAATCAGTTGACAGTAATATAATACAACTATTTTGTTTAGAATGTATGAATCATTCCATAAATTTTTTTAAATATGTAATCAAGGGGAGTGTGGCATCCACAAGAAAGGCACATAAATTTTTTTAAATATGTAATCAAGGGGAGTGTGGCATCCACAAGAAAGGTACATATATATATATATATATATATACAATAAACTTCCAATAAGGGACCCTTTTTTAAAATACCATGCGGACTGCCATTTTCGACTTTCGGACCAAATTTTGTGATCCGATCCGCTCAATGTTTTTAAAATGTTTTTCAAGGGCCACGCGAAGAATCTCGAAAAAAATACCGTCCAATGTCAGCGTTTCGATAAAAGCGTATATGTATAGTTTTATCGGAAACGGATCAAGCCCTTTCGGTATTTTTTTCGGAAATTCTCGCGTAGGCCCTTGAAAACACATTTTAAAAACATTGAGCGGATCGGAAGATCAAAATTTGGTCCGAAAAGTGAAAATGCCCCTAGGTCGCATGGAAAGTTAAATAAGGGTCCCTTATTAGAAAGGTCCTATATATTAACTTCCAATAGGGTCCCTTATTGAAGAAAACCGTGCGGACCTGCCCTTTTTGTGTTTCCGGACCAAATTTTGTATAGCGTTTTTAACAAAACTGTGTGGATCAAGCCCTTAGGGTAATTTTTTGGAAGATTTTCGCGTGGACCTTGGAAAATGCATTTTAAAAACATTGACAGTTCGGATCGTCAAAATTTGGCTCGGAAACGTGAGGTCCGCATGGTAACTTAGATAAGGGACCCTTATTAGAAGGGCTTCCTATATATATATATATATATATATATATATATATACATGCGATCATCAAGGATCCCGGATTTCCAGATTGAAGGGTTTTTGGTGTTTTGATGCTTTTAAAAATTGTTTTGGGAAATTGATCCAATGTCTTCAAAGGTGTTTTCAAGGTCACGAGAGAAATCTTCAAAAAAAAATACCGGGAAGGGCTTGATCCAAGTAGTTTTTGCAAAAATCGTAAATATAAAGTTTTTTAAGCGCTTGGATCAAGCCCTTCCGTATTTTTTTGAAGATTTTCCGTGGACCTTGGAAGTTCTTCAGAACACATTGGACGGATCGGATCGTCAAAAATATCGGGAAGTGGAGTCCCGGATCCGGGACTCCCGGACTAGAACCGGACTCTATATATATATATATATATATATATATATATATATATATATAAGGAACTCTCTAGTCCGGGGACCCTTTGGTCCAGAACTCATAGTTCGGATCAAATTTTCATTATCAAAGCCGTCCAATGTGTTCAAGGTGTTTTCCAAGGTCCCACATTGAAATCTTCAAAAACAAATACCGGAAAGGGCTTGATCCACACAATTTTGTAAATATGCAGGTTTTGCGAAAAATTGCACGGATCAAGCCCTTCCCGGTATTTTTTTTTTGAAGATTTCCCGCGAGGACCTTGGAAAACACCTTTTGAACACATTGGACGGCTCGGATTTCTCAAAAATAATTTTTAAAAGCATCAAAACGCTTCAATCCGGGATTTCCGGGATCCTTGACAGGATCTCCGGCGTGTATATATATATATATGTCTCATTTATCATGGTTATGGAAATTTTTTAAACAAATTAACAAGCAACAAAAAGTCCAAAGCAAAGATGGTGCATGATGCAATGGCTGTTGTAATACCAAAGAGGACTAACCACTCCACAGCATACACGTGTCTGACTGGTATTGGAACCTGATTTAAATTTTTTTATTATACTATAGATCAGTGGTTAATTTCCTGAAAACCTAGTGATAAAGTCTCCCAATATTTGAAAATAATCTCCTGATTGATTAACAAATTATGGTTTCGTATAATGGATCATATTATAAACCATCCCCATGGTTTGGCGTGTATTGAGGAGTTGAACTTAGATTTTTTGTTTTTTTTTATTTATTTATTATAGCATCTCTCAATGTATTCTTGTCGAGTTTAATAAAATTTTCTTTTCCAATCAATTTTTTTTTAATTTTTCATTCTTCAACCCACAAAGTTAATTGCACTGACGTGTTCAAGGGAAGACAAACATTTTTGCTAAAAAAAAAATGATTGGTAAATGAAAAATGTTTTTGGTAAATTACACTGACCAATTCAAGAACCAATCATTCCAAATTAAGAACTCACCACCGTACTGAAAAGGTATATTTACTACACAGAAATAAGCTCATCCCTGAAAAGTATTTCACCTCACATATTTGTTTGAAAAGAAAAATGAAAGAACAAACTCAACTTCAAAAGAGTATGAGTGCCGCCTCTTCACCAAAATTCTGGCTCCGTAGTGCTCCCAAAAGAGACTGTACCATTGTTCCAAGGTATAAAAGGCACAATATCAAAGTATTTGACGTAAAAATAAATTTTAAAGGAATCATCGAGCTTAACCCCAACCTTCTTTCAATAAAATCACGGAAAGTACTGACGTTTCAAGGTTTAGAACATTGTGGTAGCCACAAGCCATAGGAATATTTTTTGTGAAAAATTCTCAGATACTTAAGGTTTGTTTGACATTCTTAAATTGGTCAATAATTGACCAGTTTCGATCCCATAATAATGTTTGTTGTCTTTAATTTGCGAGAATACAGTTTTCTAAATGTTTTTTTTTAATAATTAGCTCAATCAAATAGTATAAATAAGTACTACATTAATACCAAGAAAACTCTACCGGTACCCTTACTTTTAAAAAAGTAAACTCTTGGAATACTTTATTTTGTCTGTTCTAAATTATTTTCCTTCTATGATTAAACTTATTGGTTTTAAAAGTGTTCAACTGCTTTCTACCATCTCTCCGAAAATTAATTGGTGATTGGGAAGGTTTCAATTAATCTCTCTCTCTCTCTCTCTCTCTCTCTCTCTCTCTCTCTCTCTCTCTCTCTCTCTCTCTCTCTCTCTCTGTGTGTGTGTGTGTGATGCTGGTTGATTTTGAACCCTAGTTTTTTTCCCCCGATAGGCTCTCTCTCTCTCTCTCTCTCTCTCTCTCTCTCTCTAGGGTTTCCGATCCGCTGTGGAATGTCCGGTTTGAACCATAGCTACTGCCCAGAAAGGCGAGTGCGTCACTATAGTACCACCTAGGTACTAGATGGACGAATGGACCTCCATGCAAGTTCTGCAGTTTGCGGGACTCAAACCTGGACGAATGGTGTATGGGAGGGAGGGAGCACTCAAACCCACTCACCCTTGCCAATTGCCATCTAAGCTTCCACCTTCGGTGGTCACTTCTCTCTTAGTTGATAACCTTATTTTCTTCTCTTGAATCTCAATCTTTGATAGATATATGCTTCAAATATTGGTTGTATATGTTTTTACTCTATCCATTCTGTAATATTTGAAGATCATTATGATATTTGAGACAAAATTTTAGTTTATAAAACAGTACTATATCTCTCCTGTCGAGTCAACTACTAGATATCACTTATTATTTCGATTTGGTCCCCATTTTCGTGAAACTATTCCACAGGCAAAGCATACAAAGATTTAATTTCGATCTCTTCAAGAATAGATAACAACTGGATCAGCCATCTTCCTATTCTCCATTCTTCAAAGACAATTAGTTTGGTAGTTTATTCAAAGAACAAATAGTTACGTTGTCGGCTAGGTGGAAAAGACGTCGGAATATGTTGTCCTAAAAAAGGATGTTTGTAAATTGTAATTTTGACCATTGAGAGGCTTTGTTGAATAAAAGGTGCATGTACCGATCTCAAAACATGTTGAGAGTAATATCGTACTATAGAACGTACCATTCCATATTTATCTTGCCGTATTTAATAATGTGGAGTGTGGCATCCACAAGAAAAGCACATAATATATATTTTTTAGGAATCTAAACCATAAATGTTGGTCATTTATTAAGGTTTTGGAATATTTTTATACAAATAAACCACAAAAAGTCCAACCAAAGAAGATGCTTGATGCAATGGGTGATGTAATACCAAAGAGGACTAACCATTCCACAGTAGACACACGTCTGGCTAGGATTAGGAATCGAATTAAACTATTGATCAGTTGTTAATTAACTTCCTGAAAACCTAGTGATAAGTTTCATAACATTCGTTAATAATATATCTTCTGACTGATTAATAAAATATGGTTTTGTGGAAGCAGGGGCTTTGCTGTCCCAATTGGTTGGCAGGGTCAGTGAAGATTTGGGGTCGAGTGGGCTTTGTGCGGCAGTGGATCTGCTTTGTTTCTCGTGTCGGTCTCACTGCTGGGCGTTATTGATTCTCGGCCTAATGAGTTGGTGGAGTTTCTCTACAGATGGTCGTGGTGGGGCCTCCCATTTGTCACTACTATTGGGTACTTCCGGTCCTGTTTAACGGGTTTGTGGGGTTTTGTTGGCGGTGTTGGTGGTGGTCGCTGATGTTGTTTGCTGCAGACGGTGGCTGGGAGGCAATGGGTGATTGTCTACAGTGGCTATTTTAATTTTTTTTAGGTGTTTTAGGCTTCGCCCTTTAGGTGTGGGCTTGGCCCTTTAGGTGTGGGCTTGGCTTGTTGGATGTTCCCTTGGTTGGCTTCTTACTAACCCTAGAGACTTGGGTCTCGGACTAGGTACAAAATTGTTCTTAGCTTTGTTCAAGAATATGATGCCAACTATCCTTGTTCATGTTAGTTTTTTGTAACATTTTTAAAAATAAATAATATTTTTTCTGTTCAAAAAAAAAAAAATCAAATCTGGACCTTCGAAAAGTGTTTTGAATAGTTCGGATTTAAAATAAAACCGGAAAAAAGAAGACTCTTTGCTAGAAGAATTCTATATTCAATCAGACCATTAATTGCCAAGACAGACGATCTAGGTTGGGGTTGCAGAACCATTGGAACAAGAGAGCCCCCGCGTCCTTTGTGTAGCAGATCATATTGAGTAGTTGAACTTAGAATTTTGTGCTTACATGGTCCAACGTGATGATCTGAATTGCTAATTTATACTCTTATAAACGACAAATAAAGGTTTTAAGAACGTAACATCGAATTAAAAATATGTACATGATCATGTGGGGTTAGGACTATTTCAATCAATTTAATTATTTTTTATTCGATCAATTAAAAACAGTGTCATTTTTTTTTTTTTGGATCAAAACAGTGTCATTTTGATCTATTAATTTACTAGGTGATTGTTGTATTTCGAAATCTAGTAAACTTCTCGAGCTTTAAAATTAGTGAATTGCAAAAGTTTGAAGCTCGTGAATTTCGCTAGGTTCTGCTTAGCGAAATTCAGAAATTTCCAAGATTCAAGTTCAAGTGCAAGAAATACTTATGTCATTTCGTCAAGCAATTTTAAGTACTTGTTCATTAAAATTAGGATATTGACAAAAGAACCGCCGTAAGTATTGTTGGAATCACATCATATCCGGCGTAATATTTGACCGGATTCTTAGGGATTTGATTGATATGTAATCCCGCAATATTAGTTTTTTGATTTTATTTCGTTTCCTTTTATCTTTCATTCTCTTGGGTATATATACCCATCTCTTGTAAATACATTAATCAAATTCAATATATTCTTTCTTCTCTTTTCTAGTTGGTATCAAAGCCAATATCTATCTCACCAAACAATAACCCTAGCCACCAGAATATGTTGTCCTAAAAAAAGACATTGGAATATGTTGTCCTAAAAAAAGGATGTTTGTAAATTGTAATTTTGACCATTGAGAGGCTTTGTTGAATAAAAGGTGCATGTGCCGATCTCAAAACATGTTGAGGGTAATATCGTACTATAGAACGTACGTACCATTCCATATTTATCTTGCCGTATTTAATAATGTGGAGTGTGGCATCCACAATAAAAGCACATAATATATATTTTTTAGGAATCTAAACCATAAATGTTGGTCATTTATTAAGGTTTTGGAATATTTTTATACAAATAAACCACAAAAAGTCCAACCAAAGAAGATGCTTGATGCAATGGGTGATGTAATACCAAAGAGGACTAACCATTCCACAGTAGACACACGTCTGGCTAGGATTAGGAATCGAATTAAACTATTGATCAGTTGTTAATTAACTTCCTGAAAACCTAGTGATAAGTTTCATAACATTCGTTAATAATCTTCTGACTGATTAATAAAATATGGTTTTGTGGAAGCAGGGGCTTTGCTGTCCCAATTGGTTGGCAGGGTCAGTGAAGATTTGGGGTCGAGTGGGCTTTGTGCGGCAGTGGATTTGCTTTGTTTCTCGTGTCGGTCTCACTGCTGGGTGTTATCGATTCTCGGCCTAATGAGTTGGTGGAGTTTCCTTACGATGGTGGGGGTGGGGCCTCCCGTCTGTTCCTACGGGTACTTCCGATCCTGCTTAAGGGGTTTGTGGGGTTTTGTTGGCGGTGTTGGTGGTGGTCGCTAATGTTGTTTGCTACAGACGGTGGCTGGGGAGGCAATGGGTGATTGTCTGCAGTGGCTATGTTTGTTGATTAGATTTTTTATTTTTTTTTACTTTTGTTTTATGATGTCGTTATCCTTGTTCAAGTTAGTTTTTGTAACATTTTTAAAGATAAATAAAATCTTTTTCTGTTCAAAAAAAAAAAAAACAAAAACCAAATCTAGACCTTCGAAAAGTGTTTTGAATGGTTCGAATTTAAAATAAAACCGGAAAAAAGAAGACTCTTTGCTAGAAGAATTCTATATTCAATCAGACCATTAATTGCCAAGACAGACGATCTAGGTTGGGGTTGGCAGAACCATTGGAACAAGAGAGCCCCCGCGTCCTTTGTGTAGCAGATCATATTGAGTAATTGAACTTAGAATTTTGTGCTTACATGGTCCAACGTGATGATCTGAATTGCTAATTTATACTCTTGTAAACGACAAATAAAGGTTTTAAGAACGTAACATCGAATTAACGGTGGGTTTGGCATAAGTAGTACATGCTACTTCTAACTTTTTGCTTATTTGAGGAAAAAAGCCACAAGCAATTAGTAAACTAGTTTGGCATAAAATGGGCTTTTATTTTTTCTTATGAATTTAAGTTACTTTTTTGGCCTAAAAATTTCCCAAAAGTTTGCTAGTTTGGCCTAAAAATGGCTTTTCTTTTGCAGACTTTTTAAGCCAAACCTTCCATCTTTTCTGGGTTTTTTGAAACACCAAAAAGCCAAAAGTTGGCTTAACTTCTTTAGCCAAACCAGGCCATAAAATATGTACATGATCATGTGGGGTTAGGACTATTTCAATCAATTTAATTATTTTTTATTCGATCAATTAAAAACAGTGTCATTTTGATCTTTGTAATTTACTAGGTGATTGTTGTATTTCGAAATCTAGTAAACTTCTCGAGCTTTAAAATTAGTGAATTTCAAAAGTTTGAAGCTCGTGAATTTCGCTAGGTTCTGCTTAGCGAAATTCAGAAATTTCCAAGATTCAAGTTCAAGTGCAAGAAATACTTATGTCATTTAGTCAAGCGATTTTAAGTACTTGTTCATTAAAATTAGGATACTGACAAAAGAACCACCGCAAGTATAAAACAGAAATGCCACAAAAACCAAACACAATGTTATGGCCTTTCAAATTCGAGCAGCCATGCATAAAAAACAAAACGAGTACAAATTGGGGTGTTATTTTCAGTGGTTTTTTCATAATTTGATTCATATTATTTTCGCATATTTGTTTTCCTCAGGATGCAAAACAAAAAGTAAAAATGTTCGATCAACGGATGGAAATCATTTAGAATAGACAAAACTACTCCAGGAGGTAAGATTTTTTAAACCCGACTATGGGTAACGTCATGTTGAGGTACCGGTGTATTAATGAAATATTTATTTATATTCAATTGAGATGATTTTTAACAAAAAATTTTGTAAATTATTTTCTAGAAAATCAAAGACAACAAACATTAGCATGGGACCCAAACTGGTCGACTATTGGCGAAAGAAAATATATTGAAATAGAGAAGAAAAGATACAATCCCAAACAAAGACAATCCCAAAAAAAGGCAAAAAGAAAAAAAAAGAGCGCGTATGAACTGCGGTAGACTTTTTGGGATCCGAACTGGACAACTATTGATAAATTTAAGAATGTCACTTTTGGGTCACGCGGGTCAATATGTCAAAAATTTTCACACGAAAAAATTCCTTTGGCTTGTGGCTACCACAAGCTGTTGTAGAAACTTGAAACGTGAGTACTTTACTTGATTCAATTAAATGAAGGTTAGGGTTTGTTGTTTTTCAGGTGCTTTTTCTTTATCCAACCCTGGTTGGATTCCCTTCCCCTCTCCCCCCGGCTTGATGTACCCTTTGTCAAGTCTTCTTTAATAAATAAATTGTTGCCGATCAAAAAAAAAAAAAAAAAAAAAAAAGGTTAGGGTTAAGTTCAATGACTCCTTTACAAATTTCTTCTAAGTTTAATAGTACTTTGATATTGTGCTTTTTTACATTGGAACAATGGTACAGTCTCCTTTTTAAATCCCTAACCTATGTTGCTGCCGCTGCTAACATCAGTAGAGTGGCGTTTGCAGGCACTCCTTGGCCACAAAATAGCACACCCCTTTCCAATCAAGCTTGTATTCGAGAGCCTTCCCAATTAGCAATTCAGATCATCGAGATGGACCACGTAAGAAAAGCAATCTAAGTTCAACTCTTGCTCAGCACACGGAAATGTCGCACCCGGGATTTCGAGACTGCGAGTTTTCTTGTTTTGTTTGGGAAAAAACGGTCGAGGGATCCAAGTTATTTTATAAAACACGGGTTTCAAAGCTGAGACCTAAGCTTATTGTGGCAACTAGGGCTGTAAATGAACTGAGTTGTTTGTGAATTATTCGAGACTCGACTCGGTAAAAGCTCGTTCAAGTTCAATTCGGGTACTAAACGAAAACGAACTAAACCTGAACCTTAATTTAGGCTAGTTTAATAAACGAGTCGAACTTGAACTTGACAATATTCTACTCGATTAGTTTCGTGAACTTAGAATATATATAGATATATATATATATGTATATATCTACAGTAACTATCCAGTCAGGGACTCTTAAAGTCCGGGATTGTCCGGAACAAGCCTTTCCCGATCAAATTTTGATGATCTGAACCGTCCAATGTGTTTAAAACTTGTTTGTAAGGGTCCCCGCGAGAAATCATAAAAAAAAATGACCAGGAAGGGTTTCATCCACTTAGTTTTCGATAAAACTGTATTTAATCATAAACTACTAGGATGAAGCCCTTCCTGGTCTTTTTTTTTTTTTTTTTTTTTGATGATTTCTCGCGGAGACCTTTAAAAAACACGTTTTAAACACATTGAACCGCTGGGATTATCAAAATTTGATCAGAAAATGAAAGGTGTGGATGAGAGTGGACTAGAACATTGGTGTACATATGTATATGTATCTCATAAGAATTTCAGATATAACCTTGAAATAAACTCACATATAGATAATGAAAATTTTATAACTTGTAAATGTTTAAACTTGTAAAAGTATTATAAACTTAAATTTTAATATGTTTTTATAATTTTTTATATGTATGGACTTATGTATGTACAAAATAAAAAAATTATTTAATGTTCTAGACTTGTATAAGAGCATAAATATCTAACATTTTTTACTCATTAAGGCTTGTGAACAAGTTCAAGTATGACTCAAACTTAGGCAAACTCAGCTCGAGATCGGCTCATCAAATTTTCATTGAGTTCATGTTCGGCTCGAGCTCATTTAAAAATTTAATGAACGAACTTGAATATTCTAAAGTTCGGCTCGTTAATAGCCTACTCTAGCAACAAAAGAACTCAGAGTCGCCACATGGCAAAGAGTTTAGGTGTGCCAAGTCACCGCCAATTCAAGTGTTTTGGAAAGAAAGATTTCCTCGGGTTAAATGACCCCGTTTTGTTTGAGATAAATGACTTAGTTATGTGGTCTAAAATTTTAGAGAAGAAAGGGTTTCAGTAATTCACAATTACGTGTAGAAAAGCGGAGAACCTATCCCGCCCTTCCGGTACTCAGAACACATTCTTTGGAAATGAATGAGTGAATATATATATATACAGCATCATTCTCAACAAATTTTATTTGGAAAATTTAAGTGTAGAGTAATTAATTTTCTTTCCTGGGATATTTTGTCGGCCAGTGGCCAATCACTTTGCCTAGAAATTATAAGTGGAAGTTAAAATAGTATTTCTTACCCTTCAGGGAATAATTATCCATTTTGTAGTCTCGGTGTTCGGGCCAGTTTTTTACTTGTAGATTTTAATAATTACAATTTACAACCTCTGAGGTTAACGAATTACTTATATATATATGCAAATAAACATTAGTATATACTAACTATTGTTGCCAAATTTTCCATCGCTTTTATTTTTGTCTGGATAAATAGAGCTTAAGGGTTACTAATTGACTTTGCACGTCATTAAAAAAAGAATAACAGAAAACATAAGTACAATAGATTTCGGCGACGATGTACTTTGAGTTTATGATCTTAATTTCTACATTTATGCACTCTTAAATTATAGTATATATTTATGAATATATACAGATATACATTTTTTTAAAATTCCAAGAATATTCATGTTCAAGTACAAGGAAAATTTACTTTCGTCACGTGATTATATCTTGTTCATTAAAATTTGGAAAGTTTTAGAAGTTGGAGATTCCCCCATCGAAAGGGCAAATGAGAGAGAATACGCATGGCTGCTGGAATTTTGAAAAGCCATAACGTTGTCTTTGGTTTTTTCTTTGCAATAGCCCAAACTAAAGCGTATTAAATTGGGGTTTAGTGTTTCTTATAAAATTTGATTCATATTTTATTTGCATGTTTTTTTTTTTTTCCCTCGGGCTGCAAAATGCAAAATAAAAAAGTTGAATCAAATAATGAAAATAATTTAGAACTGACAAAAGTATCCCTAGAGGTTGGTTTTTTAAAACCCAATTATGGATACTGATCTTACCTATGTATTAATAAAGTACTTATTTATATTCGATTGAACTGATTTTAAAACGAAAAAATATTTTGTAAATTATTTTCTAACAAATCAAAGACAACAAACACTAGTATGGGACCCAAACTGGCAAACTATTGAGTAATTTAACAATGTCAAATAACGGAAAAGATAAGTACCCGGAAAAGAAAACCCCGAAAATACCCAACCCAACACACACTTTGGCTCCACACACACTGCACATCCAGTGTGTGCGGGTTGGGTATTTTCGGTGTATCTTTTCCGGGTACGTATCATTACTGGTCAAATAAAGCCTCAAGTATACTTTTGGTCAGGCGACTCAGGCTAATCAATATCTTAGAATTGTTGACAAAAAAATATTGCTATGGCTTGTGGCCACCACAAGCTGCTGTAGCCACTTGTGACTTGACACGTGAGTACTTTCCTTGATTCAATTTTAAAAAGGTTAGGGTTAATTAAGATAACTAATTCCTTTAAAATTTGTTTCTAAGTCAAATACTTGGATATTGTGATTTTTATATCTTGGAACAATGGGCTCGCGTTGGTTTCCTTGCCAAAGCACCTAATTTCCTCACAAAAATATTGGCGAGGAAAAAATTTGTCGCCAATTTTTCTTGCCTAAAGGGTGTGGCAAAAAGTATTCGCCAGAATTCCTCCCTAATACGGTCTCCTTTGCTAGCAGTGTAGAGCCAGAATTAGGGATGGCAAAATTGATGTATATATATATATATATAATATGATTGAATCGATCTACACCTATTGAGGCAATTTTTCCTCGATCTTTTAATGGCTGATGGATTTTGATTTTTAAATAGGGAAAAAACTGAAGGGTGCGGTTCTGTTTCGATCTTTTATAAAGTTCGTATGGAGTACAGAATCCAAATTGCACACATGTATTTATATAAATGTCGTAGTATGCGCATACAATTAAGTATACGCATGTGTATGTATATCCATGCAGGCCCGGCCTTGAGTTCCATTCACGCTCGATGCAGAATTTTAAATCTTTTGTGCATATTCGAAATATATTGGTGTAAAAAAATGTGTTTAAAGACTCGAACACGGGACCTATTTGTTACAGCCAAAACAACTTACCACTGAGCCATTACAACATTTCTGCTGAATTTTTGAACATTCATTATTTCCTTGGAACTTGGGAGCCCTATTATTAATTGGGCTTGAAAATTGAGGGCCCTAAGCGATGACTTGGTCGGCTTGTACCACGGCTGGCCCTATATCCATGTGTGTAAGCTTAATTTGTGTACAAGTCAGCTCCTACATATATACTATATATATAAGGAAAAAATGGGGTTTTTTTTGTGTTGCAAATTTTTTTTGGAAAATCCGATCCGTCCAATGTGTTCAGAAGGTGTTTTCAAGGGTCCACGCTGAAAATCTTCAAAAAAAAAAATACCGGGAAGGGCTTGATCAGCGTTTTCGCAAAAAATGTAAATATATATTTTTGCGTAAAACCGCTGGATCAAGCCCTTCCCGGTATTTTTTTTTAATATTTTTGAGGGGACCGTTGAAAACACCTTCTGAACACATTGGACGGATTGGATCGTCAAAAAAATTTGGATCATGAGGTGCGGAAATTAGAGGTCCGGATTGAAACAGGATATTCCAGATAGAAATCAAGTTGAACTTTTCCCATGTTAATTTTACAAGTGTGAATGCATCAGATACCATATACTGGCAGTACCTCGGATACCACCTAAACGAACTTCAATACCATGAACAAGAAGACCTACCTAAAACGTACACTAAAATAAACCTAATGATTTATTAGATTCAACTCCTGTTACAAATAAATTACTCCATCCGTTTTATATTATTTGTCATTTTTTTAAGTGTTTCACTTTTGAGACAAAAAGAAATGAAGCCGTTTTCAGACAAAGATCTCTCGACGGTTATTATTATTATTATTATTTTTTTTTTTCATATTGGTGCAAAGAAACATTAAGAATACAGCATAATTTATATTGTCATTGGCAAGATTTTGAAGATTAAAACAAATATAAACATTAGGAATGTACTTATATTTTCACAGTATATGCACTCAATGAAATATCATGTGCAAATACGAACAAGACTTTTGGTTTGAATCTCCAACCCAAGTAGTTCTTGAAAATAGGGATTTTTTTTTTTTTTAAAGAAAAAGATAATTTTATTAATCCATGGAAACAAATTACAAGGATTAAAAGGGATCGAGGAAATATGGAATCACTACGAGCGGCAACATCCCAACTAGGTTGGCATCCAGCCGCACGACAATCACTTGCCACCAAGAACCCAAGAGGGAAATAACAAGCTGACAAGGAGTCAACATAATAAAGAAATACAACTAATCCAGAAGATCCATATCAGAACATAAGTAACTCCCCATCTGATACATCCGACAAGCATAGCAGAATAGAGCAAAGAAGAATCCAGAACTCCCAAAATCAAGAGCACTACGGTCGTGAAACGCAGCATAAACGCAGCAGCAGAAATATGAGGAATAGCAGCAGAATATGATGTATAGTCAAACATCCCGAAAATAGGGATTTATAAGGTGCCGTTTCACTTATTGTCTTTTTGTGTTTTATGTTTTATGGTCTTTTGCACTAGTTTTCACAAATCCTAAGATAAATCATTCTCCTCATATACATCAATTAAAAAGCTTAAATAAGACAAATTATTTGAATATAAGTTGTCTATAATTTAAAGACAAAAAAACTAGAATGGCAGGTAAGTCTTGTGTAGTATTTATTGAACGAAAATGCAAAAATAGGCCTAGTGGGCTTATGTTAAGGTTTAAAAAATGTACTAAAATATGAGAAAAGTGTGTAAAAATAGTGTAAATATATTGAAAGGTGTAAAATGTGCACTGAAATGTCTGCTTATTATTTTTTTTATGTACTTATTGTGAGACCAGTGGACTCACGATAACAAGACCTTTTTTTTGTTAATAAAAAGTATAAAGAGCTCAATTTTTGGGTCACTTCGTACCCAAGAAAATCAGGCATAGCCCATCCATGCCTCATTAAACACGCAACGAACTTAACTAAGTTAAATACTCCTACATGAGATGATACTCAAAATGCTATTACTAAATGTAATAATCATTTCTCTTTTTTCTTCCTCCATGTTTACCATTTTTAAAGAGCAATATTAGGTACTCTGAAAATTTATCTCGAAAATGAAATCAGTAATTTAAATTTACTTGGGTGTTCATCTGAACAATTAATTTCACTTTCAAAATAATTTTCGGAGTAATTTTTTGGAATATACTTAACATTTTTCTTTTCAAAACGGATCGTTCCAAAGAACCACCTCCACTACTCTACTATTTATACCCCTTGTGAGCGTGTGTCCTCCACACTCCTCTGCTATCCACAGCAAAAATAACTTCACAAACCTATACATACACATATTCTCTCTCTTCCTCCATGGCAACTTCAACCCAATCTCAAATCTCCCTCCAAGAACAAAAACCCACAATTCCAAACCTCGATATCGAGCAACAACCTGTTGAAGGGCTCGAAATCGAGGTCGTTGACTACACTTCCCGAGCCCAATGGCTCAGAGCCGCCGTTTTGGGTGCAAACGATGGCTTGCTCTCAACGGCGTCGTTGATGGTTGGAGTCGGAGCCGTCCGAAAGGACGTCAAGACCATGATCCTCACCGGAGTTGCCGGACTTGTAGCCGGAGCTTGTAGCATGGCCATCGGAGAATTAGTCTCCGTCTACTCCCAATACGACATAGAAATGGCTCAGATGAAAAGGGAGGTAATTAGCGAGAGCGAAATGAAGGAGAGGCAGGCGAAATTGCCAAGCCCGTTCAAGGCGGCAGCAGCATCTGCCGCATCTTTTGCCATCGGGGCATTCGTCCCGCTGCTGGCGGCAGGGTTTATTAAGGATTACAACGTGAGGCTGGGAGTGGTGGTGGCGGCCGTGAGCTTGGCTTTGTTAGGGTTTGGAGGGCTGAGCGCGGTGTTGGGGAGGGCGCCGGTGGTGAAGCCTTCGCTTAGGGTTTTGGTTGGAGGGTGGCTGGCCATGGGGCTCACCTATGGGTTAACCAAGTTGATCGGTTCTACTGGAATCTAAAATCATAGAGAATACATGTATCAATAAAAATGGTCATAACTCCACCAGTAACATGGCACCATATATGTTTGTTCCGGTGAGATACCGACCCTAACCAAAATGAATCTGAATAATTTTAGGACGAATTAGGGTATGTATTTATCTCTTCTAAAACGTATTTTTCTTTTTTCTTATTTTGGAATTTTCTTTTTTCGTGTAAGAAAGAGTACTGTAATATTTGTACGAGATGTGGTCAGCCAGGGGTGGGATCTTTATTTCTTGTTTCCTTTTACTTACTGCTTTAATGGGTATCTTTACATATGTGAAAATCTTGTTTATGTTTAATGAAATTATGAAATGATTAATCAATCTCTCTCTCTCTCTCTCTCTCTCAACTGATTGTTTTCGTTTTTCTTTTGTGGAATTTGGAAAAGAATATATCAAATGATCTTGAAAACCTTGATTTTGTTGGAACTATGGAAACAATATTATGATAGCCTTCACCAACACAGAAGAACGTGGTTTTCTGTCAACAGCTTGTGGTTTCATTTTCTGGCGAGAATCAGATACGTATGACTTTTGGAAAAACTGTGTATGTTTTTTTATGACTCAGTATGTCGATTCAATTTTGTGCAACTCAGACTAATCTTTACCGGGGGCTGTAAAATAGAAGTAAAGTCCGATATGAATTGATACCGCAAGTTTTGTTTTTTAATAATCGGATGTCAGGGCCAGTTATTTGTGCGGATCTCGACTAATTCGGGGTTCAGGAGGTAGCGACAGGACATAACCGCTGGTGGCCACAAGAGTTTACTGGAAAAAGGAATTGAATCTAAGACTTTAGGTGTTCGCTCTCACCCAAATCCTAAAGCAAGATCACTTTGCTCACTCACTACACGACCCCCAATCCCAAGTTTTAATAGCATATTAGACGTTCGAACCTGTGATATAAGTAGGAGCAGACCCCGAAATCGCACGCCTTCAACACTAGGTCAACCCGTTAGGGTTTGTTGCAAAACTATGTACCACCACCAAGGTTAATAAATAATTTGCCCATTGAGAATGACTTAAAATTATTGTGTACACTACAGGGCCGACCCTAACTTGCTGTGAGCCCAAGTAGAAATGTTGACATTGGATACTTTCTACTAAACATTTTTGTACAAGAATAATAAATCGGGGGCCAGATGTGGCTCCTTCTTCAGCCTCCCCAGGGCTGCTCTGTATGTGTAAAACCCTTTCTCGAAGAATGTAAAACTTTGTGCTTACAATACCTTCTGTAAGCTTGAGGCTGGGTAGTTACACAATACCTGTTAACTTTGTGCTCACGAATTATGTTCAACATCGACTTGGGGTTCCTATAGTGAATAGTGAACGTAGTCGCTACACCCCAATAGAGAGCAATCACAGCCTTTCGAGACATTGATTACCGAACCGACGGCTATGACTGTTCACTGCAGGGGTGTAGTGAATTTGTTCATTGCTTTTGCGTTTTAATATTAAGGGGTGTTTCCAGTATCAAAAGTGGGTATCGTTTCTGCTATGTACTCCTTCCATACGGATTTGTTTGTCCCTCGTTCAATTGCAACCAGATAAAAAAAATAGTAATATTTTTAAATTGGTAAGTAATTATATATCCAACATAGATCTTGTTTGACAGATCTCGATTAGTTTCATAAAACAATGTTTTAAAAATTACATAAAACATTATAAATTATAATATATAACCATTAGAAAAATGGCACGAACTCCCAAAATAGAGTAACAAATCCAGACGGAGGGAGTAGTATTTTTTGGATGTATGTGAGGAAAAATACTCTGACTACAGTGATAAGACAAGAAAGAATACCCAAAATACCTTAGCGAAAACTTGACCGAAATTCAAATGATTAACATTAAGCTTAAGTTACTGTAAATAAAGTTCTTTTGTTTATAATTAATGTCTAAAAATGCAGTAGTTAACAACATAGGTGGTAATCGATTTTTCTTTTTGGAAACTAGAGAGAATGTCATTAATCGAAGTTACCGAGTATAAACATATATATACAGTACAACTGAAATTGACAAATTATAAACAGGAGAGACAAAAACATAACCAAATTAACTGAAGGATACTTTCCATCGCATTGGCTAATTCAGTTGTCGTTAGTTGTCCGAAGGCTAGCACGCAATTTGCTGATATTTAGTTGTCTCGGTAGGTCCCCTTTGACAAAACTTCTATACGAAAACTGTCTAATACAAACCAAGTTGTTGTTATGTCACACCGGTTGGGTGGAGGAGTATAGATCACACACTTTCAATGTATTAAACTCACAAAGAGAATTGAACAAACACTCAATTTTATTGATATTTCTCTTACTCCACACTTGATGAAACTATTACGGATTACAAGCCTACTTATAGGCATAATAAGCAGAAAAACCAAATACAAGATAGGCTCTCATTTATGGAGCTAGCAAATCACAAATACTATCACGTAAGTTGAAAAAATCTTCGGGCATGATAGTGAATAGTTCCCACATTTTTGCTGTGGGCTGCTAAGCCACAACTTGCTCAAGTTTACTTTTCAACAACACTTATAGTTGGGAGCTCCTGCGGCACGGTTAGGTATCCTGCAATTAGATAGCTGACGCCAATTACAAAGCTCCAAAATCAGTAGAGAAACTGCGGGAAAGAGCCGCGGAGGAACGGTAATCAAAGTTGAGTTCATTAATTGGTTAACGTAGCTTAAGTTATGAATGCATATAATTAATTGGTGAGCTTAATTGTGGGCTATGAAAAGGGGTTCCAATGGTTTTTTAATGGCTTTGTTTCCCATTTGTTAAAATGAGAATATCCCATAAAATTAAAAGGGTTGGTTTTAGCAAATGAGAAAACCATTTGCTAAAATCAACCCAACACCAACCTTACAACAACAAAGGGGAAGCACTCAAGCGGTTCTCAGCAAGTCTAATTCTCATTTGCTAAAATGGGTTGATTTTAGCAAATGGTTTCCTCGTTTTCTAAAATCGACCCACTTGATTTTATGCAATTCCCAATTTAGGAAATGAGAAATAAGGCCTAAATCATCAAGTCAAATATTTAGTTCTTAGACTAGCTAGTTTATATTGTTATTTTCATTGGGCAAAGAAATGTGTTTTAAATGGTGGAGTTTTAGGCTCGCATACTTGTGTAGAGTGTGTAAAGATCACACTATCTGAGAGGTGGGTTGTTGTATCTTGAGGGAGTATGACTTGTTATTTATGCATCCATTATTAAGATTCTATCCACCGCAGAGACTTTATTTCCTCAAAGAGAGCGAAATACACGTGCCTCAGCAAGTTTGATGTTATGCTTAATTATTTAGTGTATTATCTGCAATATGGTACACCAACACTCACTACAAGAATACTATGTCTGCGGGCAGGGCCGGCCTTGGGCATAAGCATACCAAGCCATCGCTTAGGACCCCAATTTTTTACCCAAATAATAAGGCCCCCAAATAACGGAATATATTATATATTATGTATTTGAACAATGTTGCAGATGCAGTTACGTTCAACGGTAAGTTCGTTCACATATAACCAACAGGTCTTGGTTTCGATGCTTCACCTCTTCACTTTTTGACGACAAAATACTTCAAATATGTACGAAAAATGGCGAGAGTCGAACCCATAGTCTCAAATTTTTTTGTTGTTCATGTTGTTGCCTTGCTGTGTTTACTGTTTTTCATGTGCTAAACTAGAAGTTAAGTAGTTCTTTTAGTTAACTTTTATTTATTTTTTGTTTTAAAAACGCAACTACAGCATTTTGCTATTATATCTCCCCAAGTTCTTTTGGCATTAAGATTTTCATTGATTTTTTTTTCTCGGCAAAATAAATTGTAGTGGGCCAGTTCAGAGCCCACTTAGCTAGACAGTTGGCCTGATGTCTATTTTGACGCTTGACCTCCGTTATCCTGCAAAAAGAGAGGTTGGAAACTTCGTGGCCAATGTTGCGTAACAAAAAGCAGTCAGCAAAGTGTCATTCATATTGCAGCTAGCACTGTAGCTAAGCAATCAAAAAAGAAATAAACACTCTATAATTATTAAGAGATACCCATTTTAGTGCAAATAAAATGGCAAGAAGCTCGGTTTGTGGAGGAGAGGAACTGTAGCATTAGGACCGATGGCACGCAAGCCAATGGCACTCCAGGTATTGTCGTTTTTCCAGGCCCTATCCGCTCGTAAATACACGTATTCTCTGATTGGGATCTAGATATTGGTGATTCGTCTGTGGCTTCACCACAAAGGAGGCGTAAGAAGGCGATTGTAGAATGCGAGATGATCACTATTAGTCCACAGAAAGCCATTCAGATTTGAATCAGAGCATAATCAGTTGCCATTGCTAGACCTGTCAAGGGAACAAATTGGGAGTTGGAGAAGACCACTTGGCTACGATGTTTCCAGATTGCCCAAATGATAGATATGAAGTTATAGACACTTTCAAAGTCAGTTGGAGTTGTTGTCAACCTAAGAATCCAGTCAAGCAGCCAATCTTTGAAAATAAAATTGTCGGACAAAGCCAGCGATGAGAGAGGAAAGGTACTGATATCCTAGACAGTAGTGGTATTAGGGCATTCCCCAAAGATGTGTTCCATGGTTTCATCGCTTGAGTTGCAGGGAGGGCAAAGCGGGGATAAGTCGGGTAATCAGTGTAAAAGGCTCTATTTAACAGTCAAGATACCTTTGGCGCATTTCCATACAAACACTTTCACTCGTTCTTGGAGCATTGCAAATTTCCCCCCATTTATTTTCTCGTCTTTTTCTTTTTAGGGTAATGAGGTGTGTGTACATGTGGGGGAATTTGTCCTTGAATTAAGGCATGGAGGTGCATGCATACAACAAAAGAATGCCAGTGTTTATAAAATGGACCCGAATCCTCCCTACTCTCATTATTGACAAGTCTAGTTAATGAGACTTGGGCAAGTTTTTAACTATCAGAGTTGGTCCTCTTTCTTTTTCTTTTTTTTTTTTTTTTTTTTTGATGGAGAAGTTGACTCCATCTGGACAAGTGGCCTTCAAACTATTGCACTCCTTTATTGCTGCTATGATCCCCTCAACTTCAAACTTTTTCTCCAATGCTTCGTATTGAAAAATTACAGCGGCAATCCCAAATTCCAAATAACAAATTCCATTGATATAATCAAAGCATGAACAAAATACAATAAAAATAACAATAACCGAAATAGACAGAATATGAAATTACATAAACTGTAAAACAGAGATACAAACAGTAGATTGAACGCCGAGTCGTGTGCAACAACACTCTCCTTAACAAAGATTCGCCGCCTATCGTGGGTGTTGTAGGTTGAACCGACGTCTTCGTCCCAGGATACAACGGCTAGAACCACGGCCGACAGAACACCTCTATCGACTGCCTTGGCGAACTAAAGCTAACGCCTGCCTCTCTCTCTCAATAACACTTTCTGGAATATAATGTGATGCACGAATTTGTGTGTTGAAACCAAAGGCCAAAGCTGCCTTTTTATAGCTGATGAAGAGCCTCAAGCTTTCAATACGAAAATGAATATGCCAATGAATTCTGCAATTCATTTCAGAATATGTAACATCCAATCTTGATTACAAATTTGAATGGGATGAAATCTGCCATTCAATCTCCATCATGGGGAGGTTACGGGATGTTATTACTAGCGATTAACATCGAAATATTCAGCCATCAAAGCGTGTAATAAACAGCTACGTGGGTCCTTTCGGTTGCCTCGAGAGACCCTCCGAACGCTCGGTTTCATTCACACCGAATTTCTGAGAAATTTCCAACAATCCCCCCCATGAATGAAAATTGGCA
>CM029278.1:26529054-26719054 GCA_016920895.1 Vaccinium myrtillus | reverse complement strand
ATTGAAAATCTCACAAAATCATATACGTAAGTCTTGGCCTGATAGGGAACAGTACTCCACGTTTATCTTCTCCCAATTATCCAAATCTTATCTTTGACCAAATCTCTTCCACTTGCCTGTTGAACTTATTTCACTCTTGTTTAATCAAGTTTAACTTTCATCAATAACTTCCTGTTGATAAACCTAAAGAACGCCTACTGCTTAGGTTTTCATTAAAGATATTTCTGAAATAATCCACCACAGCAGCTCTGATTTGTGCTGGTTCTTCAAGTACTCTCCCACCCACTTTAATGGAGAAAATTGAGTTCCTTCTGTATCTGTTGTTTGCAATAATCTTGGAAACTTTTGTCGGCAAATGCAGTCCACTAATTTATAACATCTTCAGTACTCCCCTTTCAGTTCACTTCTCTGGATCTTTTCTGTCTGGTTCAATTGTCTTGTTTCACTTGTGTTATCCAATGGATGCAACTTCTCTTGAATTCTATGTAACTTGACATTCATATTTCCAAAGTCCTATTTACTCCATCTCTTAAGCCTTTTCTTCACTTTTTTGAGCTTTTTAACCACCTGTCAATTAACCTGCCCAACCATATGCTACTGTTGTGTTCCAAGCTTCTTTAGCAATCTCCAAACATTTGGGATGGGGTAATCAGATGTCAAGGATTTTAAAAGGCCTTGGACCCCAATCCCAATTATTGTCTGAGATCATCACCGGGCAGTGGTTTGAGATTGGTCTAGGTAATCCCCATTGTACTGTGTTGAATCTCTCCAGCCATTCTTCTGAGATTAAAAACCTGTCGAGTCTGCTATCGATAACATTCTTAATAGTTTGTCCATGTAAACTTTTTACCCGTCATTGATAAGTCCTTCAACTCAACCTTGTTAAAAAAGTCCAAGAATAATCTCATTTTCCTACAACTTTGAGGCATCCTCCTCTTTCACACATTGCCTTTATTTCATTAAAATCCCCACATATACACCATGGGATTGTACGTGTTGCATGCCTTTAGCATAAGCAATTCCTCCCAAAGTTCTCGTCTGCCTCTTTCTTCATTAGGGGTATATATGTTAACTATCGTGCACTCAAAACCCAAGAGTAAACCAGTAACCATAATGTAGTGTCCTGTAGAATTTACCAACCTTGTGTAGATACCCCCGCAAGAGGACGTTCACTACATAGGATGACCAATAAGAGCCTAAGTACCCGTTACAGCACACCTCGAAGTTCAAAGTCGCCACTTGGTTTGGGCTACACCAAGAAAAAAGCCTTTCCAGAGATTCATGGTTTAGGGAACACAGGTACAGTGAGGGGAATGTGTTAGGCACCCCTCTCCGCCTAGCCACAATTCCTTGGGGGCTCCTTGATCTCCTCCCCCTTTCACGGCGAGGAGAGGCTGATCTATCCTTTGGTGGTGACACTGAGCGTCTTCATTGCTCTCTAGATCTTTGTGCTTCGGGGGAATCATGGATCACCAAACGCCTTTCTCTATGCCTTGGAATCTCTAGACTATGACATATGTCAAATTTTTTGGCAGCAGGTTTCTTTTGTGGTGCTTTAGGAGCTACTGAAGTCTTTTCTGTCCTTGCACCCTTTTTCGTAGTGTGCATAGGAGTTGTTTCAACATTGTCTTCCATTACTTCATGTCGTGGAGTACGAAAAACGGGTTCTGAGGCCACCATTGTTGATTGGTTTCTTCCGGAAAAAGCTTTTCGTAAGTTTTTCCACAGACGACGCCAATTGTACGGGCATAAAATCCTAGTATGGTCTTGACCACGTGCTTTCTCGCCGGAACCCTAGATCTGCAAGACAGACAAGGGTTAGAGCACCTTTGCCTCTCGTCGGCAAAGGCCTTTCAATGCTTAAATTAGTAACGGGATTTACTAAGTAAGCGAAGACACAATGTGTATAACTTGGGTGTTACAGCGTACCTTTCTTCATGGGTCTCGTGTTGTATTTATAGGTGGAGATGTCTCATGGATCTGAGCATCTCGTGCTTTAGTTTCCTATTTGCATTAGGACACCTTTCCAAATAGGACTCCTCCTATTAGGTATTGCGGTGCAATCCTTTGCAAGATCTCTTCTTGCAGTATAATTCTTTCCATATAGGTCTATTTCCTATATGGAGTGTATTCCTTTTTGCATTAGGATTACTTAAGTTAATCCCTTTATTCACGGGATTGCTCCTTATCACATAAGGAATCGACTTAGAATCTTCTGGAATGTCTCACCGCCCTATACTCTTAAGGCGGTGTCGTACTTCCACGTAGCTCGGCATGACCCGTACAAGGCTCAACCCATTTGTGTCGAGCCAGCACTGGGCTGAACCATGTATCCCAGAATGCTGCCTAGCAATATTTGTTTTTTTTTGAACGGCGAAAAATTTATTAATCTTTGGGAATATACAAAGACTAAAGGGATCCAAGCAAAGTATCAAGGCGGAAGCGGAGAAAACCTTCAAAGAAGGAAACCACACCCGACAATCCCATACCGCTAGGACCCAAGAAGAAAAAACCCGCACCCTCAATTGGCAAGGAACCAACCGAGGAAGACACCCAAAGGGACAAAGCCCCGAGCCAACCCTAAACAAAGAGCCCAAAAACAAACAACACCCAACAAAAAGACAAACAGAACCAACAAAGGAAAAACATCTCCAAACCAAACCTAAAGCGACCCTACCTACCGCTACTCTTCCAGCAAAGATCTGAACTGTTCTTCCTCCATAGCCTCCATATGAGCAATCCTCCTAATGACATCCTCTTCATCACCATCGTAGCTAAGACCGATAGATTTGTGAGAATCCCACATAGCTTTAGCCTTACTAAGAACTTCCTCATCATCACCCATAAAATGAGTACCCACAAGCTTGTTAAAAACCTTGTCAATTGTCTGAATGGCTTGAACTTCATTGAGGAGGATATGGTTCCTATTTGTGATACCTCCCGAGGAGACTGAAGCAGATAGGCCGGCAGCAGCCACAGCAGACCTCAAAACCACACATTTTTTATTTTTCCTCCCACCCTTAGATTTTCTAGGTAAAGCCTTAGAGAGCCCCAGAATTTCATCAATAGATTTCCTCTTCTTTTCCCCTTTGACTCCTTTTAAAGATGCCTTGACAGGAGAGAGATGATTGGCAACCGGAAGACCAAGGGGAAAAATATCAGTTGGCTCCACATCATTATTATTCACTTCCCCCACTGAGCCCAGACTACCACAAAGATGGATTCCCTCTTGCTCAATCCCCTCGACAATGTCCGCACCAACTCCATCAATCGCCAAACAATTTGAATCCCCAATTGAATTATCCACCAACGGATACCCATCTAAGTTGTTTCTAAACAATTCGAGCTGCCTCTCAACCGCAGAATCCTCGAAATCATCAATAGCCTCTCTCGATTCGCCCACCAAATAATCACAATTGGAAAGAGAATCACCATAACTACTCACAATCGGATTCGATTCCAAGTCATCACAAGCACGTGATGGAAGAGAATCCCCCATCAAAGAAGCACAACCATCATTCTCATCCATATGAGCCAACACATCTTCAACTCCACCCTTGATCTTAGCATCATCTCGAGTCACTCGACACCTCATCCGAATTTGGGCTAGAAACCACTCTATCCAACCCACAACCTTTGCAATCACACTTAGCCTTCAAGAAATTAAAAAAATTAACCTGTTCTTCCATAACTCTAATTGGATAAGAACTCCCATTAAAACTCAAGTTGATCGCCTGATTAATTGCATCAAAAGTATTAGTAAGAACTTTCACCTTACCAACGGAGAAGGAGGATCTTTTCGATGTGTCTTCATCAAGGGATATATAGTCCCCCCACCTATTCCCAATGCTAATGAAAGTGGTAGCATTCCACAGGTGCAAAGGAACTCCAAAGCAGCTCAGCCACACCAACCTCTTGGAGTCAACCTTCAAATCAGGATGCCAGCGTTTCACCTCAATGAACCAATTTGATAACCAATTCAAGCCCGATTCTTCTAACATAGCATCCATGTCCTCTATGGAATCGAAAGTTAAGAGTGAATGTTGAAACCCCTTTGTAATGAAAGCTTCCTTCAAAGAATCAGATTCCTCAACGATGTGGACCAACCTATTGCGCTTGTGTAGCCATTCGGTTTCTTCCTCGTGAGCTTGATTAGGCGGAATCACAATCCCAGTCGAAGATCCCTCTCGCATCTATCCCACGGGAAAAGCCTTGATCATTCCATTTCCAAACAATATCTCGCAAAGGACACCTTATCCAAGTAGGAGCTCCCTTTAGCAAAGTTGTCTCATAATCGCCCGAGAGAAGACATGCTTCTTCCTAACTTAGCTTCGATTGAACCTATCATTTAAATTATCATCCACCCCCTTCCACGGAAACTAGCAACCTTGGCATAAATCTTGTGCCCTCCGATTAACGCACCTTTAAGGTCATTAATTTGTGCCTAAATCTAACAAACCCAAAATTGAGTTTGTTTTTGAGCGCTACTCGGGATCACAGAGTGAACCACTACTCCGTAAGGGCTAAAAAGTTGGCATAGCCACTCCTCATCCATTGATATTGGTAAGTTATCAACATAAATGAAGTGGTGTTAGAGAACTTACCCATGTATCCCCAACCTTGGTTGACGAGGATCCCTTCCGGTGGGTATCCAATTGGAGTTCGAGACCCTCCCTCCGAAGGGATAGCTTCCTTAGACTTGATGACCATAGGGAAAGCCCATAAAGAAACAATAGAACCAAGCGTAAGAACAACCCGCAAAGCCCGTACGCAACGATTTGCGGTGCACGGAGAAATAAACAACTTGCGAAAAAGCCTCGGTAAAGTCTATGGCGAGGCCCGGATGCAAGAGAAGCGAATGAAAACAAGGGCGGCAAAAGACGCCGTGGACGGAGAGCCGCCGGAAAGAAAGGGATGGAGAGCCGCCGAGAAAATCGAACTCAAAAGGGGCAATACAGGGGAAAAATGGAGCAGAGCAAGAAAGCGAGCTAAGAACGAAGCTCGGCGAGAGCTCCGAGTCCGCTGAGAAAGACGCCGGACAAAACTTACCGGGAAAGGGAACGACCGGCGTAAGAGGAGAGCCCGGCCCAAGGAGCCCGAAAAGGAAGGTAGAAAAGCTAAATGACGCCCGCCGGTAGTAGATCCGAAAAAGTGGCAAAACCCCAAGGGGTTCGCACGATGGGGGAGGAAGGTTTGGGTGAGGATAACATCGAGGTTTGGTGACCTTACCATGGTCAATAATGCGCCTACTTCATGAGTAGTCATTTGCGTATTTGTTGCCTAGCAATATTTGTTGCCCAAGTTACCATTGAGACCCTTATTCATTGCAGTGTAACATCTTGACCTTACTCATGGTTAAAAACCCTTATTCATTCGTGTCGAGTTAATTAAAACATGTGACTTGTCTTTTCCAAGCGTAATCGGATTTTACCCACTCCACCTAAGCCCTAAGTTTGGATTTGGGAGTTTTGCACTAGGGTATTTTCTCTCAACAAGGTATTGGGACTTTTGAAGTTGGATATATGGGGGAGTATTTACCCTGAGTTTAGAGATGTGAGGCTTTAGAATTGTGTTCTAATTTCTAAAGTGAAGGTGCCTATTTATAGGGCTTAGAGTGGGAGAGTCCCGATTCGATTAAAGGTCGAATTGGGAGTGATTTGATGCGGGAAAACTCTATCAAAAAGAGTCTTGATCTTGCTTACCACGCAAAATGAAGTAATCCGATCGGGGAAGAAGAACTAGAGTTTGGATCGGGATCGGGATCTTGCTGGAAAACTATTGGAAGAAGCTGATTTGCCGGCTGCTAAAGGATTTTCCGGCCGGCTAAAGAATTTGCCGGCCGGTTGATGCATTTGTTTGAGGGTATTTGGTTTTCGACAGAAAACTGGGTTTCTGGCGGCTATGTAATGGATTTACCAGCCGGTTAATGTGAGTGTCTACCGATATTTTGGGTGGGTTAAGGAGGTTTTAAGTTGCCAAATCCTCCCAAAGGTTCTAAAGTCCATGTGAGTTCACCCAAAGCTTTCAGGTATTGCTTTCATCATCGGGAGCCCACTTGTAGGGGTCTTTAAGTGTCTTTTGAACTTCATCGTTAATACCAACCTCCGCATGCTGAGATGTTGCATCTTCATTTATTATCTTTAAATTGTCCTCAAATACAGATCTGGCTTTTTTTATTGGTCATGTGCCTTGTTGTCTGCCACCTCATCCTTGGCATTGTCCACCTCATCTTCTTCTATAGAGATAGATAAATTTTGATTTGGTTTCGCATTCCTGAAGGATTCTTGTTTTTCCACTCTTAATCTCATACAATTTACCATTGATTTCTAGCTGAATAATCCACTCGATTCTGTTACTTTCTTCTCTGGCTATCAAGATTCTTCCTTCCTCATATGACATTTCTTTTAAAGTCATAAAATCCACTTCGATAAAATGTCCCCAATTGCTGCCTATTTGATTGAATGTGGGAACATTCCAAGCACTAAGAGACATGCCAAAACATGACAGCCAAACAAGTCTTTCAATTTTTGCTGCTTCATCCTTCCACGGATTCAGCTCTTCAAACCAACAATCAAGCCATTTTCCTTTTATGCCCTCTTCTCCGAAATGTTAATGTTAGAAACCTCCCTCCAATTGTTTTTATTTGGACATTCATTATATTTTCCTCTCTGAATAAAATTGATAAGCTATTTGCTGAAATCAATCTTCTCATTTTACCAATGGCGCTTCTAACCAACCAGCCATTACATGAGGTATGTACTTCAATCCGATTGGATTTTTGGTCCTTTCCTTGTAGTAGGTTACGTTCTTCACCTTGGTTACTTGTCTGAGCAATGCCTTTCTTTCTCCAAACCTCCTTTTTTTTCTCTTTCTGCAACAACTGGGCTCCGTAGATTTTAAGATCTGAAAACCCAAAATCTTTTGCATGCGGTTTTTTATTCTTTGCTCTATCTGGATATGTTATAGGTATTTGGACTCTAGGTTGAAGTAAATTGAATTGATTACTGGACCGATCGATTGCTCGTATATTTCCCCTAATGCCCGATAAATTCTTTCTCTGAATATCTTCCTTCCTCGAGAATCTTGCAAACTTGACTGTTAATCTGTGATCCCAATACCATTTGTTGTTGGTATTAGCTATCGCTTTAGATGCCTATACAAAAAAATTGAATCAAAGCATGAATCCAAAGCTTTTTGTTGGGAATTTTTCTCTTTGTTGGAAAAGAATTTTTGTTAATCGAAGGCCAACACATTGTTGTTATCTAGGTTATACACCCAAATCTTCTCTTAGGAAAAGAGGTTATACACCCAAATCTTTATGAGGTAGATGATCACCATGAGGACTTGTTGAGAAGATCGGACCAAATTTTCATGATCTCTCTCTCTCTTTAAAATCTAGGGTCTCTAGGTTTTTCTCTCTCTCTCTCTCTCTTTTGAAGATTTTTCTCTCTCTCTCTCTCATCTCTCTTCCAATCTATTCCGAGATGCATGTTATTGCTACAAAAGCCCCAATCTATTCGAGATACACTTGTTTCACAAGAACTTTATCAAATTGATCTTGATAAGATAACAATCCCCCCTACTCCCCTGAAAAACACCAGGCCTCACCAACCGAGAGCGATGAGGTGTCCAGGTTGCCTTCACCCAAGACCTTATTGTTAACGATATTTGAATCATCCATTTAAAAATACCAATTCGATTGAGCATTTGTAGCAATTAGTGATGGAGCTAGAAATTTCACTATGTAGGGGCGAGCCTACATAATATGCATAGAAAAAATTTTGAATTTTTTTTTCCAATATCTAAAACTAGGGTTCTTTTTTTTTTTTTTTTACAGGGGCGACCGCCCTATTGACACCCCTGGCTCCATCCCTGATAGGAATATGAAGTGAACGAATAAAAGGGAAGGTCAAAACTCATGTAGCATCCTTTTATAGACAAATGTAATTTTACCAACACTCTTGCCAATATCTGATCAACGTAAAAACAAGATCTACAATGTAGGTGGTTTTTTTTTTTTTTTTTGGTACTTTTGTATTTCTTTTTCTCTTCTATTATTCAACATTTGGTTGGATGTCCCCTCTCCCTCTCTCGATATACACCTATCGAAGTTCCTGTATCGAAATTCCTTTTGCCGATAAAAAAATAAAAATAAAAATTGGAATCCAGACCAATTTAAAGCGCTGTTAAAAAACCAAGTCATTCATAAACCCTATGGGGTTGACAAAGTGGTCTTGCCTTAGAACTTAGGGATTCGCTTCCACCTAAGGTCTCAGGTTCAATTCCTCTTGCCAGCAAACTCTTGGGGCCACTGGGGTTATGCCCAGTTGTTACCTCTAGGGCCCCGAAATTAGTCGAGGTGCCTGCAAGTTGACTCGGACATTCGGTCATCAAAAAAAAATAAACATCATTCATACATAGAAACTAATTATTTCTCTAAGATATTACATTACATATAATGTGTAAACAAATTAAAAAGAAGTTATTTCAACTACTATATTTATTGTGTTTTCTTTGTTTGGTTGAATACATCTTCTAACCATCAATAGGGGTGAGAAAATGGTCATATTTAGACATGATGGTTCTCCTCTATATAGATAAAAGGGAACAATATTTATTATATGTGCTACTATTATTTTACGAGTAAATGGGGTGTGACCGACGAATCAGCATGTTCAAATATCTTCGAAATTTTTAGGGAATAGCAAATACGATACCATTTTCGTCACTTCAAGTCCATCTAGTTAAGGTTTTCCTATGTTTGAAGGCATTTGAAAACAAGGAAAAAAATATACGCCTAACCTTTCTATTTGGTCAAAGAAAATAAATGCTAAACGATACATTTACACAAGAACATTGGTCAATTAAGTGAACAAAAAAGGTGCATTTCTGAACCAGTTTTAGCCCCCGTTCCTCTTATCCGTTTTATTGATTTTTTCAATTTTTTTGACTTTTACTAAAAAAAGTCTCAAAAGTATCTATTCACATAAAATAAAATAAAAATCTAGAAATCCACAATATAGAGAAAAATGTTATGAGAAACATTAGATAAGTGAAAAAAAAGCTGTGGGCGGTCTACGAAAATCTTAATCTTATATATTTAGTTCGAGGTATGAACATATCATAAAATAATAAGTCCACTGCCGAAAATTACACGCTATAGTTGATTTATGTTTTTTTTTTAACTGCAAAAAGGAATTTACTAATCAATCCAAGAATCGATTACAATGATAAATTAATTAATGGATCTAGTTTATTTATGTTTCGGGGCTTTGTCCTAGTTTTAATTAAGATTCCAGGTAATAGGCGATGAAAAAAAAAACCTATACTAAAAGAAAAATACAATTTTATCTTCCCTTGTTCAAATTCATTTTCGGTATACAAAAATAATTTTCTGTACCAGGAAATGAATCATAAAATAAAACCGCGAAATCTAATAAGACACAAGTTAATGATATCAATTGGGTGTGTCTTTTGCTAATCTCTTAGTAATTACGTGACTTGCCTTCTGAAATAATTTCGTGCCTATTTAGGTGTAAACGGTAACAAAGACATGTCCAAGTTAATTTTGCTAAAGAAAGTCAGCGAAAATCAAGGACAATTAATGTAAAGGACAGAAATATCGTTACTATTAAAATTCAGTTTGGAACCAACATATTTGGCTATGAATTCCGGTCTGCCTCATAAGTGTTCCAATCTCCTTGATGGAAATTCGTCGTTCTTCGTTATTGTACTTAGAGGGTGTTCCACTAACAAAAAACTGTTTTTTTCAAACACCGAGACAGGTCATTCTCTCACAACACATCACATAAAAAATCGTAAAAAATCCATTTTTCCAAAAAACTGGGTTAGTGGAACACACCCGTATAAATAATTTCTTAAGTGGAGTTGTCCCAACATTAGGGTACCCTTTAAGAAGTTGTGATTACCGAAACAAGGTCTGTTAATTCTTTCCAACATGGGAAACAATGGATGACAAGACAGTCCAATGGAGTATTATCCTAAAAAGAAAACATGTCTGACGTAAGGTGTCCATATTACTTTGTCACATTCATGTGTTTGACATCATAAGACATTCTCTGGTCAAAAAAGTGGGGTCCAGTTCTCATTAGTTTGACCATAAGGGTGGTTGTGTCTCAACAACAATGTCAACCACAAACAGGTCTCAGATGACGGGTATTTAGGGACGAAATGCCACACAACATTAAAGGAATATACGTTACTTGAGAAAAGTTTTGGTTCAAAAGTTGTATAAGAAGAAAAGCAAATGACTTCACCAATACTCCTTTCATACATTTTTAAGTGACCTGCTTCGTAAATTCAATTTATTTAAAAAATATTATTATTACATTTTTTACGTCAATATTTATCTCTACTTTATATTTTTCACATCAACTTTTACCTTTACTTTTCAAAATTATCTTCCGTTTTTACCCATTAACTCTTTACCCACTAATTTCTCAAAAAGGTAAAATGATTATTGTACATACTTTTACCCATTAACTTTTCGAAACACACACTTATTAAGGGACAGTCCAAAATAAAAATGTCAACACTAAAAAATGGACGGATGAAGTATATGGTAAGGTCATTTCATGCTACGTTTGACGCTTTCTGATGCCGCGGAAAATATGCATACACAATTGAAAAATGCTTAATTGAGATAGAAAATACTAGGAACTTTTTGCACAACTTTATAGTGCGACATTCATTTATCAAAGTGGATATCAGTATAACAGTTTGAAACGAACTATATATTTATTTTTGGTTGCTCCTTTTTTGAGTCCTATATATCTTTTCAGATATGCAGCTATACAGCCACATTCTACAACAATTCGCGCTCCCCCCTTCTCTCTCCCTCTCTCTCTCTCTCCACACACACACACATATACATACATCACTAACTCAATTGAAACCTTTGTTGTTCTTTCCCCTGCATTGTGTAACTCTCTTCTGTAGCTATATATCTCATGTGGGAACAAGGAAGTGGTGGTCCTAGTTCTTGGACCATGGGGGATCCAAGGGGTATAGTGGGCTCTTGCCAAAGCTTCACACATGGTATTCATGTGTTGTTGGTTGACCATGAAAAGGAGTCCCTTGTTTCTATGGCTAGAATGCTTGAATTTTACTCATACAAAGGTAAGATGAAAACTGAATTGAAATAGCCATGCAACAACCTCTCTCTCTCTCTCTCTCTCTCTCTCTCTCTCTCTCTCTCTCTCTCTCTCTCTCTCTCTCTTGAATTCCTTCCCCTAGATTTGATCGTGTTGAGTGTGACTTTGAAATTTATCTGTTTGCAAATTTTACGTACTGAGATTTTTGAATTCAATTCAGTACTCTATGGATTCTTGCTCAAACATGATTGCCATTTCTTTTCTAATTTTTTTTTTTTTGCAAGATAAGATGATACTAAAATATGTTGTTTTTCTCACACTCTACGAGTCTTTAGAATTTTTTTTCCCCATAGAACAATCAATTAATGGATTTTTCCTATCTAAAACTCTCTTGAAAAATTCCATTTCTACGCTGATTTATGGTTATCTCATAAGATATGGCCAATCTAGGTCACATCAAGTCTTAGATCTTGCATGCAACAAGTAATTTTCGTCTTAAGACAACAATAAAATTGACTTTTCCACCCAAATCAACTGTCAACGAAGAAAAAAACAAAACCCTAGATTTTGTTCCTATCTTGTTCCTTTCTTGTGTGAACATATATGGATAAATGGTTATCGTCTTCATCTTAATTGAGTTGACTTTTAAACAAACAGATCTAACCTAGTTTTTATGTGATATCATCCTAAATTTGTTTTGTCGGTGGGTATGTTTTACAAGGAAATTGAAGTCTTTTGCACTTATCTGACCAATATATCGATTCGATCTTTTTATATGTATCTCTCTTAATATATAGAAATCGACGAACATATGATCTTCATCTTTCTACGTTGGATTTATCTTTCAGTTACAGCAGTTCAATCGGGCTCGACTGCTCTTTCGTTGGTTTTGGACGGAAACCATCATTTTGACCTCGTGCTCGCAAACATCCATTTACCTGACATCAATTCATTCTTGCTTCTCAAAGAGTCTCTTAATAGAGATTTGCCAACAGTTTGTGAGTATTTTATAGATTGAGTTGTTCACTTATTACTATTTTCTTTTTAGCTCATTTATTTGTTTCTTAAATTTTTCGGAAGTTAAATACCGTTGCGTTCAGTTTTTTTTTTTTTTTTTTTTATTATAAACGTATACGGTTAATTCTGTTTCTTTTTCGGTATTTAATTCTTCAAACGTATATAATAGATTTGTTTTTTTGTCGCGTTGTGCTTCAAATTAAAGTTATGTCGGCAAACGAAGACGCTATGTTGGCAAAGTTGGCCCTAGAAAATGGCGCGTGTTTCTTTCTTGAAAAGCCTACCGGTTCAATTGTTCTAAAAAGCCTATGGCAACATGTCATTAAAGAAAGATTATACAAGGCCAAAATGTTTGGAAAAAAAGAAAATCTTCATCACCTCGAGACGACAAACCAAAATGGAATTAGAATTTCCAATCCTGAGGAAAACAACCGTGAAGGAAGGAACAATAGCGCCATGAATTCAAAGAAGGGCAAGAAAAAGGCTCAACATCTTGGAATAGGAGCGATGGTGGATGATGAAGCAGGCGAATCGGATAGAGAGAATAGAAAATCGGCTAAGAGGTTTTGTACAGAATGGACAGACGAGCTCCACAGAAAATTTATGGATGCTGTGGATTATCTTGGCGAAGGAAGTAAGTACATTTTTGTTCCATGGATTTTTTGAAATTACTGTTTTTTTTGTTTTTTTTTCGCCGATTCTTCGTAATGATTGGTATTTGTTTTGAACTAGGATGCTACCCGAAGGAGATACTCGAGTTAATGAATGTTCCTGGTCTCACGCGAATGCAAGTCGCTAGCCATCTTCAGGTTTGTTGCCTCATTAATTGCATAATTAAAGCCAAAAATCACTCCCATGTATCCCTAAATTAATATTATTAATTTCACCTTAGGCCCAGTTTTCCAAAAGATTTTAGCACCCAGTTGCTAAAATCACCATATTTCAAATCAAAAAGTGAAGTGGTTTCATGTATCGTTTTTCGATTTTTTTCGCACCAAATTAAAGTACTTGAGGAGTTCTTTAATTTGGTGCGAAAAAAATTGAAAAACGATACACGGAACCACTTCATTTTTTGATTTGAAATATGGTGATTTTAGCAACTGAGTGCTAAAATCTTTTGAAAAACTGGGCAACGAAATAATGATTTTGTTCTATTGCTGTTTTTGTGGCGATTACGTACAAACATCTAGTTGTAGTTATTGTGTTGCTAACATTTTTTATGCGAGAATTAGGTCTTAAGTAAACAATATTGACCGTAAAATAACTTTCACGGATCTACATAAAATAACACATTATGCACATATATTGAATTTGAAATATTTGGATGTAGCATATATGTATATAGAACAACTAGTTAGAATGCATATATTATTTTTTCTCAATTTTAAGTAAAAATTCTAAAATGTCATGTCGCATTTTGTATCTCGTTTTGTTCTTTGAGAAATGACTACCAATAGAAATTTTTTAAATATGAACATATTAAAAGTTAGTTTTAAAATTCAAGTTTGATTTTGTTTTCAAATCATGATACTCCACACAAAAAAAAAAGTCCATAATTAATTACCCAACAAAAAGTTTGTCTATGGGACAAGTTAATTTAGTTGTTATATTTGATTCCTTGAAGTGCAATATTGAGATTTAACTTTGTATGAAATAAAGAATTTCATATAATTTAATTAATTTGGAAAAAATATGTAATTACGAAGGAGACACCGTGGCGTGTTCTATTAGATTTTGTTGTATTTTTTTAATTACTGATATAATATTCATTACATTTTAATATTTATAACTTTGAGGTAAATCTATCACAAGAACTATGTAATAAATTTATCATTACAATTTTTATTAATGATTTCAGTTCATAAATTTTGATGAATTTTATTGTCTTTCATATTTTTTTGATGCTTTTACAGAGACATAAATATTTACAATGGTATTTGTAATTCACCGGGTTTTTTTTTTTTAAGGATTTAAGTTATTGGAATTGAGTAGTGTTTAGTGGTAGCATATATAGGAAGTTTATGAATAAGAAATTAAGAATTAATAGAAATTTACCGACCGGGATTGGATCTATTTAAAATAATTATAGTAAATATTTTTGGTAGCATAAATATTTTGTTCTGAATTTTGTTAGATCTCCATCAGTCACGGTTACCTCTTGAGACTTGTATGCACGATTGAACCTTTTGATTTTTATAGTGTCGACTAAAGTAAAACACCTGCCAAACCAAAATGAGAAAAAAATAAATACGAACTCCAATGGTTTGTCGGTATCCGGAAATCAACAATTAACCTCACAAGTAGTACTCTTTTAAATTTAATTTTTAAATACATAATAGTATTGTGATTATTCAAAACAAAGAAATTGGTCGGAGATGCTATTACGATTGTTTTTTTTTTTTTTTTTTTTTGGTACGACGGAATAATAATAGAACTTAGGAAACAGAGTCAGACAACATCAGGAAAAAACCCAAGAGGACACAACATATAAGAATAAAACTAGATAGGATGGCGAGAGAAGGGCTGTCGAGCTAGTTACGATTGTTATACACACGGTATATATGTGTAATTAATATAGTTTTGTTGCCTCCTATATAGTTTATTATAATTTTAAAATTAGGCATGTCATGTTAAAATTCACCAACTGCACTAATGTGATCATAAACATCCGAGTAAACAAAATTTAGCATTCTCAAGGGAAGGAAGAAAGATTTATAGAGTTTTACCATATTAATTCTCTAACCTGATTTCGTGACTTTTTCTGCTTTGTTCTTTACTTTCACTCATCAGAAATGTCGAAATGATAATTGGCGTACCCAAGAAATGCGCAAATCAAATTCTTCAGGTTCTCAAACTAATGGTTCCCCACACAAATTTGGTTCCCGAAAATTTGGATCGATGCCTCGCCTACAAAAAAATTCATCTAGCTACCCCGAGACGTCCCACCCAGAAGAAAGTTGGGGGCACCAAACAAGTCCCGGAATGTACTCAACACTTGGTAACAGTTTAATGGGCAATGGAGAAGGAGAGTACTCTGTTCAATTGGTACCAAATTGTGTTGGAGGTAACGTTCTCACACACAATTCTTCAATCCAAAGCAATGTGGAACAAATCGAAACCAGTGGAATTAACCTTAATGCTACCTTCAATGGTGTTTACCTGCAAAATGCTACATCAAATGGTACCGGGGATCAAAACATAGGTTCATTGTTGGGAAAGACAACTAATCAGCATTCACAAGCTACAATGTTGTACTTTGGTAATCCTACGTTTGGAGCAGATCCTGTAATTCCCGATGACTTGTTCGATTTTCTCCCCGAAATAGAGGGCAACCATGGCTTTTCCAAATATCTTGGTGGGTCTTCAACGATGGGTTATGGCTCCATCCCAGAAGCTCACAATGCCTTTGATGTTGAACCAATCTTTTTTGATCAGGTTAGTATATATATATCTTCAAACTTTTTTCATAAATTAAAAGTACTCGTTCATATCTAGTGAATTGTTCAAAAACTATTGAATTTTTTTTTGGAAAATTTTGTACTGTTTTTGAGTCCTCGTTTTGCCGACCCGACAAAAATTTTGAGAAGAAGGGAGTAATGATTTCACCAAGCTTTTTTTTAAATAGATTAATTTCCATCTAAGAACTGTTGCATGCTTACTATTATATTTTAAATGAGTTAGTAGTAAAAATTAATTTTGTTTAGGAATTGTAATTACATGGGTTTGACACACTCCATAACTATTTATGACAGCATGAGGGGCACCCGAGATAAGAAGGAAAGGCAAGCGGAGGTGAAGGCACATCGTCAACTTTTGTGAACCAACAAGGAAACCCCAATAATTATCTAATTATATATATAGTGACAAAAAATATACACAGTGAGGATGTTTAATTTTGATATTTTTTGACATATAAATTTGTCAATTTAATAACCCGCGAGACTAAATGCCTAACCCCGTGCTTAAAATTGTGTTGGTTTCCATAAATAAAGGATTTGTAATATTGATATTTAGCTCTATTGCCGGTTTATTTGGTTCGTTCAATTTTTAGTTAATATTCTTTTTGATAGTTAATATTCCTTTTTTGATAGCTATGAAAGGTGCAAAACCTTATATATTATCTGGAATTAGGACATTGGATATTTGCGCATTCCATGGGCTATTGCATAATGTGAATTAATTTGGGATTAAATTGAAGACTTAAAACTAGAATTTTGGCTTGATATCAAGTTAGGTTCCTCTCTTGATTGAAAATTTGTTAGGTTTTCATTTTCAAACCTTGAATATGGAATATTGTTTTAATGAATAAGACAATCACTTGGGCCCACTCTGTTTTCTATAATGCATGTCTATTATTTTAGAACTTTTAAAAAGTGATAATCTTTACCATTTTATTTATTAAATTTAACTGTGCAAATTGTTTTCCTATTATTAGAAGCTATAGAAAATTTGAATATCAAGATAGTGAAAAAACTGTTTTCTTTTTTTTTTTTTTTTGGTGTCGGAAATTGAAAAAATGAAAAATTAGTTTAGGTGTAATTTGATCCATGTATGGAGTTTGGGTGTCTATTAGACATTGAGGTCAAAAAAAAAAAAAAAAAAAAAAAAAAAGTTTAAACGTATAACCCATTACAAATTTTCTCCCAAAATGGCTCATCATTACTTTCCCAAAAATAAACCTCTCCAATCCGCCTGGGGATCATTCACATTATATTACCTTCAAAAGATCAATGATGATGTCATGTTCATTTACTCTAAAAATACTGTCCATTTTTTTATAACTAACCTGTAAGGTGACTTTCGGTTCTTTGTAAATTTAGGATTTATCATCGATTTTCTATGAATATCCATAGATATGTAATAATTTTGTGAATTAACCGTGATGAATTTGAATGATTTCTAAACGGGAGAAATATATGAAGGTTTGATTTAGTGTAATCATTGAATATCGATATCTCAAGTAGCTGATAGTATTTGGGTTATTTTGATAACATGATGAGTGTTGGATAATTAATCCAAAGGATAATGTACAATTTCTAGCAAAAACTAAAATAAATTATGTGTTACTAAACAAATCTCGCTATAGAGGCTACAATTCTTGGCTAAGTGATAAGCTAATGGCATTGTCATTTCTTACCAAATATGTATTCTTCGATTACTCCTTGGAGACATGATTGTTCTCTCAAAATGGAATGTGTTGATTTGCATTTTGGTTTATTGTTAATTTGATTTTGTGGCTTATCTACAACTTGTTATTTTGTTTTCCCAGGATTCTCATTCACACTATAGAGACCTCCATTTCGGAAGAGGATTCTCCAAACTCAGGAAAACCACAAGCATTAGAACAGAAGACTTTAGGATGAGACTTTAAGTGTTTGTTTGGTGTGCGTGGTTTGCATTTGAACTCTAGGATATCGTCGATGCGTGTGCCGTGTGGTTTGGATTTCTAAGTTTTATATTGTGTTTTTAGCTTTTGTTGTTGGCTTGTTGAGTGAAGTGTGGACCACCAAATGGGGTGGAAAATAGGCTTGAAAAATTTTGAGAAATGTTTGGGCGAAAAATGGGCTGGAAAATGATTTGGAAAATTTTTTGTCATTTTGAACACAAATCCATACCGATCCACGAAATTTTTGATCCACCTTATCCAAAATACGGATTTTGAACAAACCCAAATCCGCCCACAACGGATATTTGAATACCAACCCAATTAGAGCCCATCCTAAAAAAATAAATGCAAAATTTGAAAAAAGATTGAAAAAAATCATAAAATAAAAAGAATAGAATAGATCAATCTATGACGTGAAGATTTGGAGTTTAGCATGAACTCTCTAATTGCCAAAGGTGGAAGGTCAATCACCACCGATCCTCCGTCTGTTTTCGCTTGGTGCAAAGAAACTCGATTAGCATTTCGGAAGAAATAAATCTAGGGAAGTAGTATTTGCCATCATTGATTATTACTCTATGGATGGTTTGGTTGCTCCATCGTTGAAGAGAAACAAACGGTTTAATGAGTCGATTCAATACGCACATTTGACAATCCTTTTTCCGTAATGATGGGAAGATGCTCCATATTTTCTTGTGCCATTTTCCCATAAAAAGGGTTTTTAAGTTTCGAACCAACTCCCACATGGGAAGTGGGGGAAAACCAACGGTTAATCGATGAATTGGGGGTCGGTTGCAAGAGGGGTTTTAAAAGCTTCCACGATTTCGGATGCGTTGAACAAATTACGCTTTGAACTAACATTAGTATCAAAATTGTCAAAACTTTTCTT
The DNA here is from genome assembly GCA_016920895.1 of Vaccinium myrtillus. Lineage (NCBI taxonomy): Eukaryota > Viridiplantae > Streptophyta > Magnoliopsida > Ericales > Ericaceae > Vaccinium > Vaccinium myrtillus. Next base: position 26,700,651 of record CM029278.1, on the reverse strand, counting down.
AGTCCTTCCAAATTTGCCAAAAAACATGTAAAAGGATGTTCCAAGGTATGTCCATATCAAATTTTAAAACTTTTTTTTTTATTAAAAAATTAGTGGAGTTTCTAAAACCATTTTTCGTAGGGGATTTTGTCCCACAACAAAGATGCTTTGGGACAAAAACAAATGATCAAGATTTTGGGCATGATCGAAGAAATTAAAAGGAGATTTTTTTTTGGAAGATAAGCCAAAGGAAAGTTTTAAATTTTTGAGGGATCTTTAACTTCCAAAACCACTTCAAACCCTTCATATCACTACTCTCTTTATTAAGAAAATCATAGGCAGAGGAAGCGGAACAACTTCCACTTGAAGACTCCACCCATGAGGGTTCCATGGTGCTAGAATAGGTATTTTTGAAATAAAAATAAAGTGTCATACAATATTAATTCTCATCAAGGTGCCAAGAACCATTGACAATGATTTTTGATGTTTCAAGGGTGTGTGGTCCAGGTGCCTTTCATTTCAACGGGAATATTAAAGATGACAATAGTTTACATGTCTATATAAAAGATATCTGAATTTTTTAACAATTGTTTTCCTAATTAGAGAGAAAATTTAGACAGAGGGGTCTAATTGAAAAATGAAAAAATAAAAATGGAAGTTTGGGTGGCTATTAGACATTGAGGTCAAAGTTTTATGTTTTTTTCACACGCCTGGGGATCATTCGCATTATATTACCTTCAAAAATCAATGATGATGTCAACATTTCCTCTAAAAATACTGTCCATTATTTTTTATACTAAAACTTACTTTTCGTAATAATTTTGGAATTAACCGTTTCTCTGAACGGGAGGAATTAATATAGAGAGGTTTGACATCGATATCTAGCTGATAGTACATGGGTTATTTTGATAACATGATGAGTGTTGGATAATTAATAGGATAATGTACAATTTCTAGCAAAAAATAATAATAATAAAGCAAAGAACAATCTCGCCAAACTATAGAGGCACGCTAATAGCATTGTCCTTAAAAGTTGATTCGTACTCCTAGGAGCCGATGAATCAGTGCATTGGACTTCACTGCTCGCAACTTCCCAGGATTCAACTATAGCCTTTTCCTCCGAACTCGCACAAGTTAGAAGAGGATTTTAACAACCCCTAGTTCCTCTTGAACAAAACCAATGATAAATTAGAACCCAAAAGAAGTAACCTGTTTTGTAGTAAAGGAAGAAGGGCGTGGAAGATATACAGAGAGAATAAGTGTTGATCAAGTCCAAGGTTAGCTGTTGAAAGCTGGCAATTAACGGGCAAATCAAACTGTAAAATCTGCAATGGTAAGAAGGGCCAGCTGGATTCTGATGGCTGGACTAGGAGTCTTCACAGGAGTAATTTTTATGGGCTTCACTAATAACAAAGGCCCATGAATATCCTAACGAATGATATATAAAGTTCAGAACCCAAATAAAAGTCTTTTGAAATACTTTAATAAAATAAATTTACAACAATCCCCCACATATTTTGTATAGGAGAGGCCAGCGTGTGAGCTAATTTGACTAAAGTCAAGCGTTAACCGGCTAATCCAGGCCTGCCACATGGGAAATTAGTTTACAATGGAAAAGTCGGATTAAGAACAAAATCGATGTGCCGAATGAATCAACACCGCAAAGGGACATCCCTAGAGGGAGAGTAAGACTAAGATAAGAAACCCAAATATAGGGTACCCTTATCTAAAAGCCCCCATATTATGAGGAATTCACCTATCGCGACCCTTAACACTAGGGAATTGATGAGATAGGAAGCTACGGCTATCGAACTCAGGCTCGAACCTACTCTGACCATAAGGCAATGTCAGAGGGGTCCTTTGAAAAATGACTAAGGAATTGGCGCGGCCTTAAGGGTTGCAACCTAGCTTACCTAAAATATATAACCGGAATATGGGAGATACTAGTGGCCGGGTTGGTGACTTAAAAGGAAAAGGGATCGCCGCAATGGAATGACGTGCACTAACCATGTCGCGAGGGTCACCCTCGCGACCGGTGGCATCACCCACGTGTTCTTAGTATATGGAGAGGGCACGTGTCCTCATATTATAAGGGGAATATCTACTACCAAATGATTGGCCTCAGATCCCTTTAAATATGAGACATTCCTTCACAAATTTCAAGAGATTGATTCATTCCAAGGTGTGGGAATTCTAGAGAGAGAAAGTGGTTATGAGTGCTAGAATAAAGAATATTGTTCTTGTGAGTGTTCACGAACCTATTTCTCCTAGAGCTCGCGCATAGGGATTCTCAATTGGTAGTGGACTGAATATTGTTGCCTTCTCTTTCACCCCCTCTACATATCTTTCTATTCTTGATCAATTGTCGACTATTGTTTGCCTCTCCTTGTTAAAATCATTGACTAACTAAGCATCTATCTTACATAAGGCGACTCCGCTGGGGAGGCAATCATAGCTGATGGTTGTTACGAGACGAATGGTAGGACCAAGTAATGCAACTAGAAAAGTGTTAAGTATTTTACAAACACTAAGACAACAAGCAACGGAAAACAACCCACCTCTGCTCAATGAAGTACACAAGGTGGACCCTAACCAGATTGTGAATGCTAAAACAGAGGCCCTTCAGGCCATCCGTGAAGGATAACAAATAATGCAGCAAGGACAGGTCCAACTCCTCGCTATTATAGCTCAACTCACAGAAGTAGTAGCTTCTTCACAGGCAAGGGCTCAAGTGGTTTCTCCAGTGCCTCCGTAAAATGCTGTAGGGGAAACCTGTCAAGATGACCTACAGTTAACGCAGCAGAAGGCCTCGCACTAGGAGGGCCAGTTCCCCCAACTGCACCTGTTCAAGTCCAAGTGAAGAAGATTATCAATGAGTTCTTCCAAGTGATGGAGAAGATTATTTCACTCAACATAATGAGCGACAAGCAGAAGGAGAGTGAGGATATCATTGATTTTATCAAGAGATTTCATGATAAGGCCGTCCAATGCCATGAGCCAGTGCCTGAGAAAAGATTGGTGGAGATATGCATTTTGGGCATCATACCAAACTATCGCGTCCATTTGGTTAATGGAAAGTTCCATAACTTCTCAACCCTAATAAAGGTCGGGTTCAACCTGCGCGGAACTGTAATCATTCCTAAGAAGGAAGCTTGAAAGGCTAAATGTGGCAGGATTGCCTCCACAGCCTCCCCACAAGCCATAGGGGGGAGATCGCAAGTCTAAAAAGAAGAAGCCTTTCAAAGGCTATAAGGAGCAAACCAAGGGGGCTCCTGATTACCCTTATAGCCTCAAGGAAGTAAAGAACCTTATCAATGCTTGGGTCGCAGACAAGGACTGAATCCTATACTGTATCGGCCAGTACGTACCAAAATGGTGAGACTCTGGTACCCTAACCCCCTGAATACCGTTCCGGGCTCAATATCTGTGGTTACTAGCTAGTATCAGGAAATTGGAACGATCTCGGCCGAGATTCAGATACCGTTGATTACGGCCTAAATTTTGCACTACCTTGACTGGCTTTTCCATAAAGATGATTTTGTCCGTCGATCGGGGGGGGGGGGCTAAAGAAAGAGTAGAAGGTATAAAACAAACTTGGGTTGGGTGGCGAATCCGAAAAGCTAAGTTGTCGTCCTCGTCAAAGTATAAATAGCACATTATTATAGAACATTTTTTAAAGCTCGTTAAGCTTTCAAACCAAGCTTGAACATGCTATTACTCGGGTTGTTAAATGTATGAATCTATGATGTATAAAATATTATAACTACTCGTGCTCAGCTCAAGTAAAGGTGATTTGAGATCGACTCATCAAATAAATAAGCCAAACTTAAACATAATTTTGAAACTCATAAAGTATTCAAACTAAAATTGAACAATCCAATGTTCGGCTCATTTATTAACCATGCATGATAACAATCCCAAGCATGAATACACCAACATATATTAGAGAAAAAAGCTGCGAGAGCCCTAAAAGAGAGCAAGTTGCGTCGCTCACCGCCGTAGAGCCGCTAGGAGGTTAAGGTGAACCGAATCACTCAATTGACCTCCACTACCGGCAACGGTAAAAGTCTGTGGATAAGATCTGGGGTGAAGGCTTCACTGACGGTCTATGGATAAGATATGGGAATCAAAGCTGCACAGGCGGTTTTGACCGAGTGAAACACGGATTAGGGTTTGACCACATTTTTTTAGGTTTTGTTATAAATAGGTTGCTGCTCTGTACGTTTTGGGGGGTCCTGAAATGTTGAGAGGCAAGTTTAGAGAAAGAAACACAAGCCAATCCATGGATTCTTCGATTCATCCAACAAATCAAGCATTCATCTCCACCTCCATGGCCGATTAAACACTTTCTAGGGGGAAGATGAAGCTTCGTTCCATGTAACTCTGTGTATGTGTAGGTTTTAGGTTTATTAACTCAAATTGATTTTTTAACTTAGAACATGTTTTCATTATGATCAGATGGAATCATTTTAATCATTTCTATTGGCTGAATATTTGTGTTTGCACTCTCAAATACCTAGTTAAACAATGGTTTTCTATGCTTGTGCTTGGGTAACTGAGATAGATTATACTCGCAAGACGGATCGTGCCACTGGACAGTCCGTGAAAGAGACGAGTTGTGCCAGCGAGACGGTCCGTGCTATGGGATATTTCATGCCTGTTAAAAACACAATTGTTCTGTTGACAAAATTGTGATTCGAATAATAAACCTAGCATACACATAACTTAGTTACGTAGTCGGGGTGGATTCAAAACCCTACATTTCTCATCCATTCGTTCTTCATCAATTTCATTACTTGTTTCTTAAATTAATTTAGTTTTCAAAAACCAATCACTCAAATCTCTTTTTCCGAATTAATTAAATTAGAAATTAAAATTAATTTAGTTTCCAAAAACCAATTACTCAAATCTCTTTTTCCGAATTAATTAAATTAGAAATTAATTGAAAGTAACGTAACTTAACCAAATTGTCTCTGCGGATCGACATTCGGACTTGGCCACTATTCTTGAGTAGTAGTTAATTCTAAGTTTTTATAAGTATAATTTTGATACGGTACGACACGATCAATTGTGATCGTCAAGAGCTAAGAATGGGACAGGTATGAAGTATATCATGGTGCTCACATTTTATAATTGTGTTTGGAAAAGAAAAACCTTACTACGAAGTGCATGTGTGGGTTTGTATTTTTTTAACATTTAAATGTCCCTTTTTACTTGTAGGCAAATGAACAAGAAAAGCAAGGCTTCATGCTGATACTTCTAAAAAAAATCTAGATTTTATTTATTTATTTATTTATTGCTCGGCATCTAGATTATCTTCTTGCTGGTATGCTACGGAACTTTCAGAATTTTGTAGTTTTTGTCTTTGAATTAATCTCTTCAGTTTGATTTTTTTGGCTTAATGATATCGGATCATTTTGTCTTCATTTTTATTGTTCTTATTTTAAATAATCTTTGGAAAGGGAAACGATATAAAAACCGAAGATCTAGAGAAAAAACCAAAACCCGCCATTATGTTACTTTTAAATAATCTTTGGAGAGTTAGAATTGGACCAATTTTAAATACATTAAAGACAAATAATCAAAAAATTTAATAAGGTTAGTACTTTTGGAAGTTCTTTCATTATGTTACTTTTTTTTTTTTATTTTACCATAAAATATTGATCAGTGATAAAAAAAAGAAAAATAAATTAACTGAAAGTTAAACAAACTAGAAAGGCGATGTTTTTATTTTAATTCCAGTGGCTATTAATTTTTCCAATCAATTGGTATTGTAAATAATACTCCTACTAATGACAATTGCCAATTGGCAAGTAATAGAAAATTTGGAGAAAATTTTGGATAAACACGGATACATGTGGTACCCGAGCACGCATCTACGAAATTTGTACCAATTGGAAAGGAAACAAAAGACTTTTTTTGAGCGGAAAACAAAAAGACTTTAAAATGCTTCTCTTTCCGTTAGATGATGACGTTTTCAGCCAAAACAGAATTCTCTTTCCGTTAGACACGAATATTTACTGAGCTCACACAGTAACGGCTAGCTGCTTCCTGATTGGGCCAGATCAGCGACCTTAGCAACTGCACCGATTTCGACCTCGAAAATACTAAGTACCCAGAATTTCTATTCAGAAAGTTACCGAGAAACTGAAATCAGTGGCTGGGATTCGCCACTAATTTTAAATTCTTGATAATTTTCTACATTAGAAGTCTGGATATGTGACATGTAGCACTGGAGAAAGAATTTGGGTACAGGGATGATACCCTTTCGGCACATCCTGGCCGTCCAACAATGCAACCGCCGGTTCATATTTAAAGTGTCGTCCGGATTTTTAAAAAAAAAAAAAAGAAGATAGAGGGCATGGCGCAAAGGGTCCAAAGAAAAAAAATGGGATCTTCGGTAAAGGGTTGGTCCCTTCTTATATAGCCTTTGGTTGAGGCTAGGTGGCTAGTGCAGTCCTTGGGGTGAAGGGCCGGCAAGTGCTTTCCTAGGGATTCTTTTTTTTTTTTTTTGAGCTTAAAAGTTTATTGAAGAAACCGTTTAGAAGCTGAACATCGGGTAGGGGCCCCATCGGAGGGACTTCAACCAAAGTTGAAGAAATTAACACACCCAATGGGACAAAGCCTCAAACACCTAGGACAGATGCTTTGAAAAAAAAAAAAAAAAAATTTCATACCAAATAAAATAATGAGGAACAAACAAAAATACCCATGGGGCCCAAATAAACCAAACAGCCCAAACCACCTAAACAAACCCTAGGGCTAAAACAGATCGAACAAGTCGCACCACCATGCCGCCGACCACCACGCAAAACAACCAAACCACCACGTCCTTATTTTGATCTCCACCAACCAAGACAAAGAACCGAAAAACCACGGACAAACAGAGTCAAGAATTGTTATTTGATTCCGTGAGCCCCAGGGTTTGCATTGATGGATCCCCGACCTTAGCAAGGAGCCGCCATTCCGGCCCTTACAAGCGGTGATTGATCAAGGATACCAAACAAAAGGGGCTCCAACCGCCGCCGTACACCACCTTAGAGGTCAACCATGAAGCTCCGGTTCAAGCACCATCCCAAAGGGAGCGTGAATACCTCCCCTTCCCATTAGATCAAAAGAATCAACCGGAGAGTGAAACACGGTCTCCTCACGGTCCTCCCCCACCAACCCAATCTCAAACCTCCCAACAAGGCCAGATAACCCAAGAGAATTACCCGATGGTTCGAGAGGCAGAGAGGAGGAGGAGTGAAGGAGAAAAATCGCAAATCGGAGCACAAATCAAAACTCTTCCCGATGAAGACAAGGGTGAGAGCCGCTGCTTTGGGAGAGGGAAAGAGGCGTCACCTCCCCCTCAAGCTTTGTATGAATGAATGTTGGCTAGGGTTTCTTTGTTAGAGAGAAGGTGGACACTCTCTCTCTAAACCCGAAAATTAAATCGATTTTCCTAAGGCATTCTTTGTGAGCCTCGAAATCCGTTTTGAAGGTTTTATGGGCCTCTATACCTAAGCCAGAGCGGAGCATGTGGAGATGGTTGAGCAAGATGAGAAAAGAAAAAGAACTATGTTTTAATCCGAAGATCATCCGATATATTTTTCAAGACGGCCCGAGTGGCATGTGATTGTCAAGTGCTTAGGATGCCAACCCGTTGGGATTCTTTGCTCTTGTTGTGATGCCCCCTCTTTTTGTCCTTTTGATCTCATGTATCTTTTACATTTGATTAATAAATTTCTTTTTGCCGTGCAAAAAAAATTTATTTTTAGGGTTTGGATGTTCGGAAGGGGTACCACGTCACCTATAACCTATTTGCACCCAAAAATTATCGTAGCACTGCTATTTTGACCTTAGCAAAACCGAATTCCCTATATATACCCCATCCCTATGGGAGCGTGTGTCCTCCACACTCCTTTGCTATCCAAAGCAAAAAGAACTTTACAACCTATACGTACATATTCTCTCTCTCTCTTCCTCCATGGCAACTTCAACCCAATCTCAAATCTCCCAACAAGAACCAGAACCCACAATTCCTGACCTCAATACTGAACAACAAACTGTTGTAGGGCTCGAAATCGAGGTCATCGACTACTCTTCCCGAGCCCAATGGCTAAGAGCCGCTGTTTTGGGTGCAAATGACGGCTTGCTCTCAACGGCGTCATTGATGGTTGGAGTCGGAGCCGTCCGAAAGGACGTCAAGACCATGATCCTCACCGGAATCGCTGGACTTGTGGCCGGAGCATGTAGCATGGCCATCGGAGAATTAGTCTCCGTCTACTCCCAATACGACATAGAAATGGCTCAAATGAAAAGGGAGGTCATTAGCGAGAGCGAAATGGAGGAGAGGAAGGCGAAATTGCCAAGCCCGTTCAAGGCGGCGGCGGCCTCCGGCGCAGCTTTTGCCGTCGGGGCATTCGTGCCGCTACTGGCGGCAGGATTTATTAAGGATTATAACGTGAGGTTGGGAGTGGTGGTGGGGGCCGTGAGCTTCGCACTGTTAGGGTTTGGAGGGCTGAGCGGGGTATTGGGAAGGGCGCCGGTGGTGAAGCCTTCGCTTAGGGTTTTGGTTGGAGGGTGGCTAGCCATGGGGCTCACCTATGGGTTAACCAAGTCAATTGCTTCCACTGGCATCTAAAATCATATATAGATAATACATGTATCAAGAAAAAATGATCATAACTACAGGCCCTGTAGTGCGGCTTTGCACTATAGGATTCCCGGATCCGTATTATTTCTCCTATGCCTCTTTCTCTTTTTTGTTTTTTCGTTTTGGAATTTTCTTACTTCACGTAAGAAAGAGTACTGTAATAGTTGTAAATCTTGTTTATGTACTTAATCGCATTGATTGAACTTATGAAATGATTAATATCTCTCTCTCTCTCTCTCTCTCTCTACTCTCTTGATCTCTTGAGACCTCTGATTTTTATCTCTAGGATTTCTTTTGGCTTTAAGTTTTTGATGACTATTAACTTGCATCTACTGTAACTTATGACTTTCAAGTTCCTATCTCTTTTGTTGAGTCAACTACTAGATTCACCTATTATTTCAATTTGGTCTCCATGTTTGTGAAACTATTCTTCTGGCAATGCCATACACAATCACATAATTTCATCAATATTTCAAGAGCATATCATAACAACTCGATCGGCCCTTGATCCAATTAATTCTCCATTTTTCAGAGACAGATAGTCAGTAGTTGATTCCAAGAACAAATCGTTGCGTTGTCCTCGATCCCGATTTTGCTCGAACGTACCTTTGGTCATGTGTTTTAGGCAACATCGAAAACACATCATCTGTTGTCCTAAAGAAATAGAGTAGCCAGGCTTTTTTGTAAATTGTACTTTTGACAATTATTGAGAGGGTTTGTTGAATAAAAGATGGTACAGATCTCAAAACCAGTTGAGGGTAATATCGTACTATTGTTTTCTGTAGAATGTCTAAATCGTTCCATATAAATTAATCTTGCGATATTTAATGAAGGGGAGTGTGGCATCCACAAGAAAGGCACATTATATGTATTATTTTAGAATCTAAACCACAAATGTTGCTCATTTATTAAGGTTTTGGAATTTTTTTATACAAATAAACAACAAAAAGTCCAACCAAAGATGATCCTTGATGCAATGGATATGATGTAATACCAAAGGGGACTAACCATTCCACAACACACACGTGTCTGACTAGGATTGGGAATCGAATTAAACTATTGATCAGTGATTAATTAACTTCCTGAAAACCTTAAAAACCCTAGTCATAAGGTTCATAAGATTCGAAAATAATCTTCTGCCTGATTAATAAGATATGGTTTTGTGGGAGCGGAGCCTTTGTTTTCCCAATGGGTTGGCTGGTCTGTCAACCCCAATCTGGACCGTTTAAAAGTATTCGAATGGTTCAGATTTAAAATAAAACTCTTCCGGGGAAGAAACTCTTTTCCGGGAGATTTTTATATTCAATTAGACCATTGATTGCCAAGATGGGTGGTCCGGATTGGAGTTCACAAGTCCTGCCGACCCATTAGAGACAGCAGAGCCCCCACGGCCATGGTTTTCTATAGGAGATCATGTTATAGACCATCCAGCGGTTTAACGTGTACATTGAGTAGTTGAATTAGATTTTTATGCTTACATGGTCCATCGTGATGATCGGAATTGCTAATTTATGTTTAAAATATAGAAAAACGTTTTAAGAACATAACCTCGAAGTCTTTATCTTTAAAAATAAGTTCATGCATGATCATGTGGGGTGAGGACTATTTCAATCAATTTAATTCTTTTTTTTTATTAGATCAGTTTAATTCTTCAACCCACAAAATTTAATTCACTGAAGTGTTCGAGGGAAGACAAAACTTTTTTGGTATAAAAAAATTTTTGGAAAATGAAAAATATTTTTGGTTAGTTACTAAACACTCCTATTTTAAATTTAAAAACATTTCCCAACACAAGGAAAAATTTTCCAACTTCAAGAACCAATAATTCCAAAATGAAAAAAGTAGAAATGGAAAAGGCAAAAAATAGGTTGTCAAACAGGCTCCATATGCCGCTAGGACCCACAAGAGAAAATAACAAATTGGCAAGTTACCAGCGAAGCCTCAAAACTCCCACCCCAGTGGCCCCACCCATCCAAGGTAGACCCCAGAAGGTACTGTAACCTTTGCAACGCAAAAAAGACAGACCCAAAGATCCAACAACCAAAATAAGGATCTCAAACCAAAAGCTTCAACCCCCGCACTAAAACACCCCTAATTTCAGACCTATCAAGTACTCAAAAAATGCCAAAAAAATTCTAAAGACCTGCTAGAAAACCCAATTATATTGCGTGACCACCAACCTCTTCTGCAATTCTTTTTTTTTTTTTTTGAATGGCAAAGAAAGATTTTATTAATCTTTGAAAACGGATTACAAAGATTAAAGGGATCCAAGGAAAAGGTATCACAACGCAAGAGAGCATCCCAACTAGGAGCACCCCTGGCCATGGTTTTCCGCGACAATCATCTACTAGACCAGGACCCGAGGGGAAATAACAAAGTTAACCAGATAATCAACCGAAAGCAAATACAATGTGGGATACAACAAAAAAAAAAGAAAAGGCATGAAAATATAGCATAAGGCTACACAGAACTCCAAAAAGCTTCATCTTGACAAAATCTATCAATGGAGCATGATCAAATGGGGGGTAACCAATGGAGCATCAGATCAAATGGGAAGAATATAATTTTTGATCGGGTGATTAATAATTAATTAGAATTTCGTCCCAAGCGTAGGACTATCCCAAAGATCTCCTCTTAGACAATAAAAAGAAGTATCGGAGTCGAACCAAGACGGTATACGGTGCTTAACTCAAACAATGTCGGCTCTACGTTTGTAATTGGCTCTCGTGTAGCCACCCCTTGCTCAAATGATTTAATTAATTAACTAAATTGAACTGATTTAACATTGGACTCGAATTTAAAAAGGAGAGCTCTTTTTGTTTGGGCACTACGGTATTACTTTTTTAATTCACATTCACTCGGGCCACAATTATTCAATTAATAGATTTAGAAATATGAAAAATAGTTCCCAACAAATGCGCACCACTTGTCACCAAATTCTGCGCGCATTCGGAATTGGCAATGCCCGGGTTTGTTTGCTAGAAAACTTCCGTATTCAAAAAGCATTGATTAAAATGATTAGGACCGAGGTGGAATATAAATTAAGCCATTGGACACCTTCATCCAGCGGCCAGCACTCAAACGACTACTCACTCATTATTAAAAACCCATCCAAGAATAACATGAACCCTAGATCTAAACATGATTAAACAATGAAAATAATAACCCAAAAAGTAGTACCAAAAGATTTCAGAACGAAATAATCTTGATTAATGAAAGAAGAACGTCAATCCACGTTGAGAATCTTGAAAACGAAAGAACAAGGAAAACGAGATCAACAAAACACGAGAATGCCAACAAACTTCAAAAACTTCAATAGGAATAGCTCCGGAAAGTAACAACTCCAAAAGAAAAACTGCTGCGAAAAAACTAAGAAAACTAGAGCAAAGTTCGAACCCTAATTCGGAGTAAAAACGAGGTATAAATACCCTCCCGAAGTCAACACACGTGGCAAGTCAAGACGGGCAAGTTAAGGGCCTCGGTATGGTGTTGGGTATCGATACGACAATCGATCGATACCGAGCCTCTAAGTTGACTTTTTCGCTTTTTGGTCGTCCTTGCTTGGGTCCCACGGTTCCCGCATGCCCGATGCCTTGTGTCACTTTCCGTGCAAAAAAGAAAAGGCATGTTTCCTACAAAACAAACACAAACACCAAAAACAAGAGACAAAAATCAAGTGGAAAATGAAATAAAACGCGCCTAATGGCGCTAATCGATCAAATAGGGCTTATATATCCGTGATATTACGCGCCTATCAAGCACCAAGCTTTAACAAATTTCTGAGAAGGAAAAGACCCTGGTGACCAACATGATTAAACCAAATAATTTGGCCATCAATCCTTATGGAGAAAAAGCAATTGCAGCAGCAGCATCAAAAAAGGAAATCTAATTGCAACTTTCGGAAGACTTCAGTAGAATAAAACCACCACATAGCAGAACATCCGGCAGCAATGATAACATAGGTATAGTAGCAGTAGATACCAACACCAGCATCCAAATGAAGAAATTATGAATAAATAGCCACATTCCAACCACAGCAGTGTCAAACCCTCAGCAAAAATCCAAAAAACTGAGCAACAGAATAGCAAGAATAGCAGCTACATGTCTAAACGAAGGGGAATGAACAGCAGTAGCAGCTATATGTCTCAAGCAACAAACACAAGACACAAGTTACAAGACATGAATCTCAAGCCACCAAGACAACACGACACAACCCACCAAGATAGAAAGACACAACCCAACCTCAGAAAATAGGAAAATACAGAACAAAAGAAGGCAACAAAGAAGATAGAAAACACCACCCACAAAAAGACAAAACCAAACAAGACACAACCATGCAAGAGATGACCCACAAGACACAAAAACAAAGCCCCAAAGGACGCAACCCAACCCCCAAACACAAAGAGACCAAAACCAACCCCCCCCCAAAAGAAATAGACTCTCAAAAACCAAAAACCCAAACCAAGGCACTCCCATGCCCCCTTATGAAGCTTGGAGGATACTCTTTAACCTGAAGATAAAGTCCTTTATAGTATACTCTTTGTGCTCCCATTTTGTTCTTACCCATAAAGCCACTCTTATTTTGATTAACTCTACAAGATTACCCCAATTGATGTTTTTACCTTGAAAAATATTTTCATTTCTCATTTTCCAAATGGACCAAAGGATAGCAAGTGGAATGCACTCCCATATTGGCTGGATTTTTGGCTTGAACTTATATCCCATCCACCACAAAAATAGAGATTTTATATCCCTAGGAGTTGTCCATTTAATGCCCCACCAATCTAGAATTTCAACCCAGATATCCCAAACTTCTTGACGCATAAGAAGAGAATGATCCAATGATTCTATAACTTCCCCACAAAATTTGCATAAGGCCTGGTCTTGGTTGTTTATGACACCAATCTTCAACAAGTGCTCTCCAGTTTTTAACTTTCCAAGTTGCACCATTCAAACAAAGCATTGTATCCTGAATGGGGCAACATTGTGCCAAATCCACTTAAACGTTTTCCTTTCACTAATTTTAGAATTTGAGACTGGGATGAGAGAGAGCTTATACATGGAGGATACTGAATAGGAGTTAGAATTACAAGCCTTCCAAGAGAGGTAGTCAGGTCTCCGTTGAAAATTGATGTGCATTCCATCTAACATGTTGACCATAGTTTCAAATTCCTCAGTTTCCCAAATGAATAAGTTTCTCCTAAAGTCAAAACTCCAGCTGAATTGTTCTTTTTTCCTCTGCCAAACCTCAGCAAGGGACTCCTCAGTGTTGACAATAACTCTGAAGATACCAGGGAATAAGCTGCTCGGATTTCTGCCATCAACCCAATCATCTGTCCAGAATCTAATGGATTGGCCATCTCAAACTAAAAGACAGATGTTTTCTTTGAATTTGGAGAAGACAAAGGGTTTTCTTGAATGGATTTGAATGATGTCCTTCCAGAGAACAGAGACATGCCTATTGAATTTCACACTTGGTTGCCACTGATTTGTATCCATTCCATATTTAGCACAAATAATTTTTCTCCATAAAGCTCATTTTTCATATCCAAACCTCCACCACCATTTTAAGAGTAGAGCATCATTCATTTCCTTGGTTCCTCTCACCCCAAGACCCCCATTATCATTAGTTTGCTTGATCGTATTCCAAGACACCATGTGAATTTTCCTTTTAAGGTCATCACCACCCCAAAGGAATCTTGCTTGGATACTTTCAATTTCTTTTGCAACACCTTCTGGGATTTTGAAAAGGGACAAGTAGAAGATGGGGAGGCTGCAGAGGACTGATTTGATGAGGGTAAGTCTCCCCCCAAAAGAAAGTACTCTTTTTTTCCATGAAGATAATCTTGATTTGAACTTTTCAAGAATTGGCTTCCAAGTTGACTTCAATTTAGGGCTAGCACCAAGAGGCATGCCCAGGTATTTGATAGGGAGTGATTGATGGCTGCAACCAAAAGCATTGGCAAATATCTCTAGTTGAGACTGATCTATTCCCACACCACAAACCACACTTTTGTGGTAGTTTATTTTAAGCCCTGACTTTACTTCAAATCCTTGCAACAATCCTTTAACAGATTTGACTTCTTCCATATTTGCTCCACAAAAGATTAGTGTGTCATCCGCAAACTGGAGATGTGTCAGTAAAGGACCCTCATCGCAAACTCGTAGCCCTTTAAGGTTGCCCAAAGCAACAGCTTCTTGAAAAATGCAGTTAAGGCCTTCAGCAGCAATGATAAAAAGAAAGGGGGAGAGTGGGTGGCCTTCAGCAGCAATGAAAAATGCAGTTAAGGCCTTCAGCAGCTACTCTTCCTTAGTTCTTAATATATTTCCGAAGTACCAAAAGAAAATGCATGGGGTTCATTATATATAGAAATTGAGTATTGTACTTCTATCATAAGTACGAATGTTGTGGCATTATATGCATTGTATCAAATTCACCATTAGGACCAGTAATACCTATGAGTAATTTGTTGAAAAAAATTCAGCGGTATAGAATTCCAAAGAACAATTCCATTGATATTACAAATAAAAATACAAATTAGATAAACATAATATAAGAGCTATATACAAACAGTATGACAAATTTGAAAAACCAAAGTACTGAGTCCTTGCGAAAACCACAGTCTCCCAAAAAAAAAAAATAATAAGATTGCTGCCGACCGGGGTATTGTAAGGTATTGTAGGTGACACTAAAAATCCACGAACGTCAGAACACCTCCGATGAACGCCTTGGTGAACAGAACCTTGTCTCTCTCTCACACAAACATGAATTTTTAAAGTAGTATTGGTGAAGCTTGAATTTTTAGTGTCTAGAACCAAAACGGGATTCCAATAATATAAGTACCAAGAGGGCTTTGTATCTTGCTCTTATATTAAGTTTATGTAATATGTATTTGTGTTTGTAATATCAATGGATGTTCTTTGGAATTTTGTGCCGCTGTAATTTTTCCAACATAATTCATAAGGCCAGAGCCAGCTCTGACATTTGCGAGGCCTAAAAAAACACTTTTACATTGGGGCCCCTAGCTAGATCTCAATATATTGTGCATAAATCAAAATAGTTAGGGGTAAAAAATCCCGTACTATAATTAATATCGGAGGCATATTCGATAACACAACTCAATTGACCTAATTTACCTTTTATCCTGCCTCACATTGGTCCATGAAATTGGAGGTCCCAAAATTTACTCAAAATTTGGGGGATTAAAGCGATGGCTTTACGAGTTTTAGCCCAAAGCTGATTTTGCACAAGGCTTAACATTGGGGAAGAAATCATAAAGTCGAGAAATTATGGGCATCAATTTATGACTTTTTTCCTCTCTTTGGTTCTTGTACTTGGTCCTCTATTGCAATATTTTCATCTTCCCCAGAAACTACCTCTTTAGTTGCAGCTTCATCTGGCTCAGATTTTCTTTTAAGCATTGGGGCACTCAAACTTTCTTCATCATCGCCAACTTCTCCGCCGTGATCAAGTTCAACTTGGTGATCTCCTTCCTCTTCGATAAATTGTAAGCATATAAAAATAATAATAAAAAGAATAGTTGAGTTCTTGGGATTGTCGGAGGTTTGACTCTGACCGGAATTTTTTGTTTTAATAGTGCCCTAACGATGCATATTCTTGGCTACGTGTATCTTTTTTGTTTTTTGTTTTTTGGTAAAAGACGATATTATAGCAAAGTAAACATAAATAGTCTAGGGGTTTTTAACCCCTATAGAATCATCGGCTAATTGATGAGCCATAAACAACGGAGGTTCCGCTAAAAAACATAATTAAAATTATATAAGCTAAAGGAGTTCTTGGCAAGGATGTCCGCACTTCGGTTTGCTTCCCTCCGAACATGATATAAGCTAGCTTGGCACCTCTCTATCAGGTACCCGCAATCGCAAAGAATAGCATTGAGAGGGTGATGGTTCAACTGATGGGAATTAAATAAAAACACCACTTGGGATGCATCCATTTCCACTTCAAGACCCACTATATTAAGATCCTTGGCCAAATGTAAGCCATCTCAAAGAGCCCAAGCCTCAGCTTCCATAGCTGAAGTATATATAGCCAATTTTTCGTTGAAACCCCTTAACCCAGTTACCGTGGTTATCCCGAATAAGACCCCCTGCAGTTGCAAGACCCTCACTGTTTCTTGCTCCATCCACATTAAGCTTAAAGCCCGATGGCGGAGGCGACCAACCAAGACCAATTGGAAATAGGATCGGTAGGGGTAGGAACAGGATTCGTGGCTAGACTATAGGCAACTTTTGGGCAGAAAATACCCGAGCTCGAGTTCCACACATAGTAGTCGTGTATCTATGTTGGTGTTTAGGGGGCATACATGTTTGGCTGACTCCTCTTACTCGACTTTCCTGTACAGTTTTTGACAATACTCCCTTCGTTTCAATTTGTTGGTCCTTTTGGAAATTTCAACTTTTTAAGCAAACATGTCATAACTGCATTCAATAAATGCGTTCACATTAAATAGATTCATTAATTTCCAACAATGCCCTTATATTTCAACTTTTGAATGAAATTATTGTTGTTGGTAAGAGTTATTTTGGAGGATTGAATAAATTTTGTTTTGACTTTGCAAAGATGACTAACAATTTGGAAAAAGCAATTTGAAACAAAAAATGTTGTTCCAAAAATTTATTAATGTCAAATATCACACTGGAATCCAAAGAATTTTTTTTATTAATACAAAGCACTTCACCATGCCAAGCTCACTGCCGCCACCACCACCCCAAACCTCACGCGGTAATCGTTAATAAATCCCGCGGCCAGCAGTGGCACAATCGCCCCAACGGCAAAAGACAAAGCGGAGGCCGCCGCTGCCTTGAACGGGCTTGGCAATTTGGTAATTACCTCACTACCCTTAGTACCTTCTCTATTCATCTGAGCCATTTCTATGTCGTACTGGGAGTAAACGGAGACAAGTTCTCCGATGGCCATGCTACAAGCTCCAGCGAGAAGTCCAGTAACCCCGGTGAGTACCATAGTCTTGACGTCTTTTCTGATGGCTCCGACTCCAATCATTAACGACGCCGTTGAGAGCAAACCGTCGTTTACGGCCAAAATGGCAGCTCTGAGCCACTGGGCTCTGGAAGAGTAGTCGATCAACTCGATTTCCTGCACTTCAGAGAGTTGTAGCTCGACATCACCGTTAGGATTGGAGAGTTTGTTTTCCTTCATCGCCGTTAGGAAAAAGAAGAGAGAGAAAATATGTTTGGGGTGGCAGAGAAGTGTTGAGGTCACTCGCTCCATGCATGTTCGGGTATTTATATGAGCAAGCTGAACAGAGTTTTAAAGATTTTTGGATTCTTAAAATCAGTATTCAAATCAAAAAATGAAGTGGTTTCATGTATCGTTTTTCAATTTTTTTCCCATCAAATTAAAGTACTTGAGGAGTTCTTTAATTTGGTGCTAAAAAAATTGAAAAACGATATACTGAACCACTTCATTTTTGATTTGAAATATGGTTTTAAAGAATCCCATAAAATCTTTTCAAAAAGGGCCTTAGCAGAAGTGTTGAGGTCACTAATCTCTAGTAATCAACCACCATCACTGTGATATGTCACATTGGTTAATTATGTCATGTTGATTGACTCAAATATTACATGTAATTGTTTAGTTACTGAATCACATCTATCAGTCAACTACCATTACTAGAAAGTACTCGGAATTTGAAAATGAATGGTTGATTCACATGACCAAGAAAATACTTAGAATTTGAAAATGAGTGGCTCTAAATTTCAGATAAAGTACTCAGAATTTAAAAAATGAGAAGCTCTCATTTCTAAATTCTGGATACTTGCTGGGCAAATTTTCTTGAGACTTTGCATTTCTGATTGTGCAATGTTGATGGTCAAATTCTTACTCATCAATTTGTCCACCTTAGTCAATTGCATTGATCCTCACTGATCTCATCAACAATTGTTATAAATTATTACGCTTGCGAACTGTGTCATACATATTCATCGATTCAAAGGATTTGACTGATTAATTTAACTAGGGAAATGCTACAATACACAATCTTATTTGGGTGTGTATCATATGCACCCTAAAAATATTACGAATCCATTACTTCTGATGAATAAAAAGTTACGATTTGTTTTTATAAAAATTACGAGACGCGCAAAAATGTTATAAATCATAGAGAAAATCTTATGCACCAGATTGCTGAAATGTTATGAGGCACTAAAAAATATTACGATTTGTCATGAGACGGCAAAATATGGACTATACACCTATTTTATGATTTAAATTGTGCCACGTCATAACAATCATAACATTTTTTAATATGAATATATATGTACAGTTTCGAAACTTGACACCAAAAATTTGTAGAGGATCATAGATTATAACGAACGCTACTAAACGGTGCTAAACTTGATACTAAAAACTTGATCCCAGTGTGGGTCTCCCCACATGTGAGAGGGGATGTGGTAGAGATGGAGTGGTAGAGATGCTACGGTACTAAACTTGATACTAAAAGGGGCAGTTAATTAGTCATCATAAACAAATAAAAAGGTTATGATCTCATCCTAGTGTTTTTGAATTGTTATGATTCCATCTTTACTTCTAATTAATACCGAAAAGGCCCTTTCAATGCAATTTGACTCTTTGCATTTCCTATAGTATTAAATTAACGGATTTTGATAACTTATTTGGTCCTAAAAAACCATCCCAAACCATTTGCATCTAACTCGTTGCATTTCCATATACTAACGGATTAAAAAAACATTTTTGGTCCTAAAAACCATCCTAAACTCTTTGCTTCCCTACTTTCACGGTAACAAACAAAAACTTTCCCATATCCTCTTTCCATTTCCCCCTCTTCAGTTACCTCAAATATAAATCGATCACATCCCAAATCCAAACGCAATCCCGGATTCTATGGTCTCCTCCCACCATCCCATAACCCAATTTCCCACCTTCCACCATCCCATTACCCTGATTTCAATCTCCCACCATTCCGTTTTTTGAGGGAAAAATCTCAGAATTTGCAGGTGCCGATTGTATCCACATCAACAGTAAAACGGCTGGATAGATGGCGGAAAGTCGAGGTCCTACATGGAGGCAACCAGGTATTTAGGCTCGCCAGTTGAAACCCACCACCACCAAACGGATACTCGTTGGTTTAAAACCCTAACCGACATGGCCCATAAGTTTTGATTTCTGCTTCACAATCATCAATATGTTTTTAGTGATGTTCGAATCACAATTCCTTTTTGTACAAATCGATTGGAATGGCGATATCGATAATGGATTTTTTACCCCTGCGATTAAAATCAATTGAGGGATGGAAAGTGTTGTATGGTTTTGGAAGGTAACATTATGCAAGAAATCTATAGGGTTTTTTAACTCAATTTCCATGGATTATGGAAAACGTTTCTACTAAGCAAGGTTAATTTGGAGCTAACATGGGCTTACCCGGTTAGGATTTTCGGCATAAATTGTGGTGATGAATTTGTAAGCTTGCATCATGGTTGCAAAGAGGCGGTGTAGTTTGTTACCCTGATTTAGTTATCATGTTAAGGTTTTTTCATTAATTATTCATTTACCATTCATTTAATTACATGGATTGTTGATTTACCATTTTTGAACAGGAGTGTGGGATCAATGGAAAGCCAATAAACCATGTTCCCAAATGGGAAATGAATACATTAAATATGAGTTCTTGATTTATCGTCTTCACAAGTTCGGAAACCATACATTAATTATGGTTTATTAATTAATCGTATTTAATCCAATTTTAACTTGTAAACATGGTTTATTAGTTACATGGATTTTTGATTTACCATTTCGAACATGAGTACGGGATCAATGGCTTATTGGTTTGCTTAGGACTATAGGATTTGAAATTCAAAACAACCTTCGGATGGGTAAAAGAAACTACTAGATTTCAAAAATTAAACAATAATAGAAATAGGACGGAAAGCAGGATGATGGCCAAATTTGAACTGACCAAATTTGAATCATCCTATAATTGACGTTAATAGGATGGAAAGGAGGATGATGGCCGGATCTTTAGCTCAGTTAGTTACTACTACAGATTAACATTAAAATAAAATATATACTCCTACATAATTAATAAGGGCAATAAGGTCAGAAAATACACTTACAGGATGGAATCATAATGATTCAAAAAGCATAGGATCGCATCATAACGGTAATATTCTTATAGGATCCCTAATTAAAATTCTCATACTAAAATTAGGAGTGGGTTTCTTTTTTTTTTTTTAATGTAAATTATTCAAGTCTAAAATTTAAGGCATGCATGTGAGTGGAACACGTGTCTCTCTCTTTCTCCCTATCAATCTCCCCCACTCTTCCACGCTTCCCTCTCTCTTCCCCCATGTTTCTCTCTCATAATTTTTATAAATTAAAAAATTAAAAAATCTAGAAAATTAGGATTGGGGGTTTGGAGGCTTTTAAGGGAGCTAACTACTATAGGGTATTAATTGATTGATTGATTGATGAATTTACTTGTTTTATGTAAAAGAGCACCGCTACGCACAAAGAAAGGGTACAGAATTGACCCAATTGGAAAATCAATGATCCGGATTCATTCCATGAATCCGGACCATTGATTTTCCAATTGGGTCAGCTCGGGTACCTGCATTTTACCCTATGTAAAATGATTAGCACAAATTATTAACACATAAAAACTTGATATTATACTGCTGTTAGTTTTTAATTGCACACAATTGGCTATGATGATTTTTTTTTTTTTTAAAGTCTTCATGTCATTTCATAAGAAACGTCATCCGGCAATGATTACATCAAAAACCAAAACCACTAACAATTGAAATAAGCACAAACATGGTAAGGCTTATTGCGTAAACGCCCCTAAGCATGTCCGACACCTTCGGGGACGGGATAATGAATCCTATCAAAGGTTAGCAGCAGAGAATCCCAACGAATACTCAGTACAAACCATTACACATTACAGCACAGATGCAATCAAAACGTACAAAACAATAAACAAAGCAACTAAAAAAACAATAAAAAAAATAACTAAAATCTAGACTCAGAAAACTGGTCCAACCGAAACAACCACTGAGTCGCCTCAACGAGTTGGATCGAGATGCACCGAGTAGTAGGCCAGCCGCTTCTCATTGAACATTTATTTTGTAAGAAAAAATAATAATTTTACTTATTTCAGCCGTTGGAATAAAGAGTTTGATGTGGACCTTCAAATCAACATTACCGAAATTTGAAGTCTATTTGGGGCAGAATTTATTGTGGGCCATGGACAAATGACATGGAATGGGAGTTCGGCTCCGACACTTTTGCGCAAAGCACGGGTCGGTCCAGTTTTTGGACACAATGCACGCCGAGCTCCAAGAAAAGCACCGCCAACTCAATAAGCAGAAAGTTTCAGTCCTGGTCAAGATTGACTCTGTTGCCAGTTGTACGAAAGTTTCAATGATGTCTCATCATCACAGTATACCCATCTCTCTCTCTCTCTCTCCCTCCCTCCCCTAGGGTACACTATGAAAGTGTCTAAACTCACACCCTAGAGTACCCTAATGAAAGTGTACAAAATTCTAGGGTACACTATGAAAGTGCATATACTCACACCCTAGAGTACCTTTATGAAAGTGCCTAAAATTCTAAAGTACCCTATGAAAGTGCTTAAACCACTAAACCCTATAATAGAAAAGTGCACCATAAACCTAAACCCCAAGGTACCCTATGAAAGTCTTAAACCTAAACTCTAGGGTACCCTAATAAAAGTGCCTAAAACCCAAAGTATCCTATGAAAGTGCCTAAACCCAAAAAACCATATGAAAGTGGTTAAACTTCTAAAGCCCTATGAAACAGTATGATACCTTAAGTGCTTAAACTCAAATAAAAAAGTGACTGGCCTTAATGGCAATTAAAGAAGAGTGGCTGAAATTAAATGGTAATTGTTCCCAAAACAGACTCAGGCAACGTGGAAGGCATCACGAATACAGTATGGAAAATTGTCGTCTTTATTTTCGACGAACCAATGCAATTATAAAAGTTGGCATAACAGAACTTACATGGGGATTTAATATGCCAGTAGGCCTGTTTATTGGCTCAAATCCTAACTCAACAAGGAAACAATAAAATGTTACTAACCAAGAAAAAGGATAAAGGAAACCAAGCAACAAAATATAAATTCTAACGAAAACAAAAGAATATTTTGTTAGGAGTCTGATCCGCTTGAGGTTCTGCCCATGTGTGCCTAGGCCCAATACGTTGGGGAGTATGCACAGAGTCCACCACATTACATGGACCCAATATACATTGAATGACCCATATCCACTTAAAAGGCTAAGCCTTGTAAGTGGTGAGCCATCCAATTGTATATTAAGGTCCAACTCTTTTTCTATTTATCCGATGTGGGACTCATCCTTCACACATGTTCCTAACAATCTCCCCCTCATGTGTGAACCATACATTGGGCCTAGCTCCCCCTCGATCTGATCCAGTTGACTCCCCCTTAATTCTTGATCTATCTCTCCAACACCGTGTCCAAACCCGGGCTTATTTACCGCACCCACTCCATCATGATCCACCATACTTCATGAGAGCCACCTTTGTTTGCCAGCCAGGTGCCGCACGCACCAGGAATTTTCTTGCTCCATCAAGAGTACCCACTCCACCGAGAGCCACCTTGCTGCCAGCCACCTGTTGCACGCACCAGGAATTTTCTTGCTCCATCGAGAGTTACAATGGATTTTTCCTGCTCCTCCGAGAGTCTCTGTGCAAGCCCACAACCACCGATGCTTCCAGGAGAGTCCGCCCATAGATCGTCAGCCATCGGCTCTGATACCACTGTTACAAATTTAAGAACTAAGAAAGAGTGAACTAATCTGCACTTTTATTGATAAACGAAACAGCCTTTATATAGGCAAGTAAACAAACTAATAGCAGCTAGAAAACAGGAACTACTAAAGCATGAAAATAGGAACTGCAGTAACTGCATAACAGACTCCTTAGACTTAGCCAAAGTAGGCCACGTACAGCAACTAACTAGGAACAGCAGAAAAACAAACTCCCTAAAAACTAGGACAACTCCTGAAGACTAGAACCACTTCTTGACTTTTCCAACAATCCCTCCCTTAAATCGATGTTACAACATTCTAGCCATCAAGGTTAGTTCTCCGAAACTCCCTCCCTCAAATTGGATTATCCAAAGTGCAAACGCCAAGCATCTTTCTTAGCTTCTGAAACACGGGCAATTTGAGGGACTTTGTTAAGATGTCAGCAACTTGGTCTTCACTTCTGCAGTAAACTAGATCAATGACTTCATTATTCGTGAGATCTCTCAAGAAATGATACTTCACATCTATATGTTTGCTTCGACCATGTAGAACAGGATTTCTTGAATGACTTTATTGTTGAAGTGTTGTCACAATAAATCAGAGTAGGCCCATCTTCCTTGAACTGCAGCTCTTTGAGAATCTTTTTAGCCAAATAGCTTGACAAGCACAAGCTGTTGCAGCAACAAATTCAGCTTCCGTGGTTGAGAGTGTGACAATTGGTTGCTTCTTTGATGACCATGAAACAGCTCCTGTCCCCATCATGAAAACATACCCAGAAGTGCTTTTCCGATCATCCGAATCTCCTGCATAATCACTATCCGTGAAGCCAAGCAAATCTGATTTTCCTCCTTTCTTGTAAAACTGCCCAAACTCCTTAGTACCTTGCAAGTACCGGAAAATTCTTTTTGCAGCCAAGAGATGAATCTCTGTAGGACACTCCATGTACCTACTAATGACACTTACAGCATGCATTATATCAGGCCTTGTTGCAGTCAAATACATTAAACTCCCTACAATTTGCTTGTAAAGAGTGTTGTCGACCTTTGTTCCTCCATTATCTTTGTTTAGCTTTAAGCCAAACTCAGATGGTGTAGTCACAGGATTACAATCCTTCATTTGGAACCTGTCCAAGATTTCTCCCACGTACTTCTTTTGAGTAATAAAAATTCCCGTAGAGGACTGCACTACTTCAATGCCAAGATAATAATGCATCATGCCAAGATCGGACATCTCAAATTCAGCCATCATAGATTTCTTAAAACTTTCAAACATGGTTGTATTACTTCCAGTGTAGATTAAATCATCTACATATAAACAAACAATGAGCATTTTCCCTCCATCGTCAATTTTTATGAAAAGTGTATGTTCATAAGGACATTTTTGAAATCCTTCCTTCAAAAAATAAGTCTCTATACGATTATACCAAGCCCGTGGAGCTTGTTTTAATCCATATAGAGCCTTTTTCAACCTATACACTTTATGCTCATTGCCAAGTTTCACATAACCAGGAGGTTGATCAATGAATACCTCTTCTTTCAAATCTCCATGGAGGAAAGCCGATTTCACGTCCAACTGGAAAATAGGCCATGAGTTTTGAGCTGCCAATGCAATCACCAATCTGATTGTGTCATGCCTTGCAACCGGAGCAAAGACTTCTTTGTAATCAACACCGAACTCTTGTTTATAGCCCTTAGCCACCAAGCGTGCCTTATACTTGTCAACTTCACCATTCTCCTTCAGCTTTGTCTTGTAAACCCACTTTACACCAATTGTTTTGTGCCCTTTTGGAAGATCAGATAACTCCCATGTATCATTCTTTTCGATGGCTGCAATTTCTTCATCCATAGCCTTCCTCCATTTTGATTCTTTGACAGCACTTTCGAAAAACGTGGGATCACAATCTGAAAATAGAGCAAAGTGAGTGAGTGGGTCTTCAGATTGATCAATTCCAGTTACCTCATAATCTGTCATCCATGCTGGTCTTCTTCTGGCACGTTGAGGTCGTTCCTCTTCTTCTGTAGTTGCTGGAACTGGCTGTTGTTCGTTCTCCACCAGCTGCTGCCTTCCATCTTCATTCTCGCCGTCAAAATCTGCCGGAATTTGTTGTCCAATACCATCATTGTTCCATGTCCAGAACTTCTCTTCATCAAAAACAACATCTCGACTGATAATGATTTTCTTGGTGCTAGGATTGTATAGCTTATAAGCTTTTGATTGATCACTAACACCAAGAAAAATGCATTTTTCTCCCTTATCATCGAGCTTTCTCCTCTTCTCATCTGGAATATGGGCATATGCAACACACCCAAAAATTCTGAAGTGATCCACCGCTGGTCTTCGACCGCTCCATGCTTCCTCTGGTGTCATATTTTGAACAGCAAGAGTGGGACTTCTGTTCAAAATATGAGTACTCCAATTTACTGCTTCAGGCCAAAAACTTTTTGGAACTCCACTTCTTAACAAAAGGCTTCGCACCATATTCATAATAGTGCGATTTTTCCTCTCGCTAACGCCATTTTGCTGGGGCGTATAAGCTGCAGTAAGTTGCCTCTTGATTCCATGGGTCTCACAGAAATTTGCAAATCCATGTGAGTTATATTCTCCACCACGATCCGTGCGAAGAACTTTTATGAGCTGCCCAACCTCTTTCTCAACAAGCGCTTTAAAGCTTTTGAAGGCTGCAAAAGCTTCAGATTTTTCCTGCAAAAAATAGACCCATATCTTCCTGCTATAATCATCAATGAAGGTAATTATGTATCTTTTACCTCCATTAGAACATGGAGTTATTGGCCCGCAAATGTCGGAATGAACAAGTTCCAACGCCTTCTTCGCTCTCCATGATTTCCCTTGTGGAAACTGATTACGGTGTTGTTTGCTAACAACGCATTCTTCACAAACTTCAGAGGGAGCTGTGATTTGAGGAAGACCAATCACCATATCTTTCTGTTGTAGAGTCTTTAGTCCACCAAAGTTTAGATGACCATAGCGAAAATGCCATAGCCATGCTGCATCCCTCAATTTTGCTGAGAAGCATGAATGAGTGGTGTTGTTGAGATACAATGGAAACATTCGGTTGATGTTGACTTGAGCCACCAAGCCCAATTTTTCATCTTCGATTCTGCAGACTCCGTTTTTGATAGAGATTCCATATCCCTTTTCTTGAAGCTGACCAACACTTAGTAAATTTGTTCTCAAATCTGGGACAAAGAGAACATTAGAAATAGTTTGGACAGAATTTTTGTTGGTTTGAATTGCTACCTGTCCTTTTCCCATAACAGAGACTTTAGAATCATCACCAAACTTCACAACATCGCGATAGGCTTCATCCAACTCAGAGAATGCAGACTTCTCTCCACACATATGGTTGCTGCAACCAGTGTCTAAGTACCACAGATTCTTGTGGGTTTCCTCTTTCACGTGACACACCATCAAAAGAGACACCTCTTCTTCTTTTTCTGCAAAGTTAGTTTTTTCTCCACTTTGTCTATTCAAATTAGTTCGACAATCCGACTGATAATGGCCATACCTATGACATCTGTAGCACTCAACATTGGACTTGTCTGCGGACTTTGGTTTTGTTGATTGATGGCCTCCACGTCCTCTTCCTCTTCCTTGAAATTGATTCTCTTGATGATGGTTTTGATGTTGGTTTCCACGATCATTGTATTCTCGGCCTCCTCTACCGCGACCTCTGCCTCGTCCTCGTCCTCTATCAACTCTACTTGGTGGAGAGTGATTTTCAGATGAGGCCTTCAATGCTTGTTCCTCTTTCTCCTGTTGGTTAATTTTTTTTTCATGAACCAACAAAGAACTTTGCAATTCATCAATTGAAAGTTCATTAACATCATTAGATTCCTCTATAGAACAGACAACAAAATTAAATTTTGGTGTCATGGATCGAAGAATCTTCTCAACAATGGTGACATCCTCTGCCTTGTCGCCATAGATCCGCATCTTGTTGACGATTGCCATCGTTCTTGAAAAATAATCTGTCACTAACTCTCCTGATTTCATTCGAAGTATTTCAAACTCCGAACGAAGTGCTTGAAGCTGCTGCCTCCTTGCCCTTGCTGTTCCTTGGTACTTCTTCTTCATGGAATCCCAAATATGCTTGGCGGTCTCCTTGCAAAGAATGGTTTCCAAAATTGAACGATCGATAGCTTGGAAGAGATAATTCTTTGCTTTGAGGTCCTTCAACTTCACCGCTTCAAGCTCCGCCTTCTGCACATCTGTCAGCACAGCATCTTTTGCTGGTTCTGCTACTCCAGAAACAACAACCGTCCAGTATTCTTTGGACCTCAAAAAATTCTGCATGAGCATGCTCCAATGGTCATAGTGACCATCAAAGCGTGGAATTGATGGCTGCACAAAACTTTCGGAAGCCATTGCACTTTGTTTTTTTTTTTTTTAACTCTCACCAACGCTCTGATACCACTTGTTAGGAGTCTGATCCGCTTGAGGTTCTGCCCATGTGTGCGTAGGCCCAATACGTTGGGGAGTATGCACAGAGTCCACCACATTACATGGACCCAATATACATTGAATGACCCATATCCACTTAAAAGGCTAAGCCTTGTAAGTGGTGAGCCATCCAATTGTATATTAAGGTCCAACTCTTTTTCTATTTATCCGATGTGGGACTCATCCTTCACACATGTTCCTAACATATTTTACTTAACCTACACATAGAAATTAAGATTATTAACTAATAAACTTATATCCATTGGGAATGGCATTTCTGCTTTGTGCCCTTTATGTAATGAGGTTATGGTCTAATAAACTCCAATGGTGGGACATACGTCAAATTCTTGGAAGGTTATATTATTTACATGTTAAATTCTTGGAAGGTTACATTATTTGTGCTTAACTTAGAAGTCTTGTGTGATTTACGTGGAAGATTTCCAATTGCAAACTTTATCATTTTGTCAACACAAAGGACATAGCAATTTTGTTTTGGAGGAAAAACTTGCTTATACGTATTGGACACTCCTATGTAATCTTAAGTCAAGTCTTGGTGGAAAATTTTTATGTTCACATTGCCTTTGCAATTTGCAGGCATGACTTGGTGTATATATAGTGCATGCATTTGTAGCCTATGATGTGTTTGTATTCCCAGCCAAAAAGCCGAGACCAATTTTTCCAAACACTTGGTGTATTTTTTATATTTCATCCTTCCCTTCAGCTTCGATCTGTTCTCTAAAACAGTCTGTTAAGTTCAACTATGTAGGAGTAATTTTTGGGCAAAGTGTAAGGGTATTACCAAAAGTGGAGCTTTGGGTTCTCCTATTTGTGCAGAGTAGGTTTGAATCACAAGATAAATTATCGGGCTGTTGTGTTGTATCCTGGAAGCGACTAGTCATAGATTTTCTACTGCACCGGTTTACCGTAGAGGTCTTGAATCTCCTAAAAGAGAGCGAGATTTTCATGCTTCAGCCTCTTAAATTGTCCATTGTAATTTTATTTTTGGTGTTTATTATTCTAATATCACCAACAACGGCAAAATTGTTTCTCTCAAGGTTCCAAATTGCGTGGCTCGGTTAAGTTATTTTTCTGGGTTTGGGGTTCCATTTTTAGTTTTGTGTCCTCCGCTTTGGGTCTTTTGGGGTTTTTTCTGTTCTTTTTTTTTTTTTTTGGTTGGTTGGTTGGTTTGCCTCATGTTTTGAATATCGGCCGATACGCACCATATCGGCTAGTTCGTCTTGGGATTCGGACTTCGGAGACTCCGATACGGATACTTACCCTACTGTATAAGCCAATACGCCCAAAAAGTTCAAAATTTCACAACAACTACACCCGATTTCCACGACATATCGTTCAATACACCGGTTCCCGATACACCAATACCACAACCAATACTGCTATTTAAAACTATGGTCTGCCTTGCCTTCTCTTTTGGTTGTTGCTGTCTCTCTCTTTTCGTGTTTGGTAAGCTTGGTTGTTTTGTAATTGTCTTGTTTTTTTTTCCCTTTTGGCTGCTCTTGTCTCTCTCTTTTTCATGTCTGGTAAGCTTGGTTTTTTTTTCTGTCTCTCTGTTTGCTTGGGTTTGTAGGATTTCATAAGAAACCCTAAACCCAAGAACTCATGTCAAACCATTGAAGAAAATTAATAATAGCGGATGCGTACCTTTCGCCATGGAGGATGAAAACCTTGTGTGTGTGGTTGTTCGTCTTCCACCTCCAAAGCCCTACTCTTGATCTTGACCTTAGCCTCACACGCGATGGGATGGTATGAGAAAGAGATTAGGGTTTGGAGTGGGGACTTAACCACATAATTATAGGCCTTGGTTCCATCATAGCCCATCATAATAGATGGAACCCTAATGGGCCTTGAATGGTCTCTACACTTAATAATAAGTCCGTACCACTTAACACGCGTTATATAACCCAAATACGCGCTAATAGAGATTTGTCAATTACCCGGTTACATTAATTAAATGATCACAGCTTAATGGGTAATACCAACACCACTCAAACCTTATTCGACAATATACAATATCTAATTATATGATCGATGTAGGCCCACCTACGTAAAAATTGCTAACAATCTCCCACTTGGGCCACATAGGTCATCCAGATATTAGACATTGTAAACTTTAGGAGCTCAAACTTTTATTGTCGAAATTTATGAGTATAATCTCAAAACAATCTGGGTCCATTGAAAACAAAAATATAGGATCATGGCGGCCTTTGCCATATTTATCATGACAGACCCATCCATGGTCACAAATATCTATGCATTCAATGACATAGATCAAGTACGGAAGTGTAGCATAGAAATTACATGCAAATGTGATCCTTTAGCATGCCTATTTTCAACTAGTCCAACCTTATAACTCAACAGAGTTCCTTAGCCACGCATATAATCAAAACTTCATGTATACACCACAATTTGAAAATATGCAACTTTATTTCAGAATCATCACTAAACCAAAAGTGATCACCACAAAAGTCAAATAATTAATAGTATGAGTAGCACAACTCCCACTAATCAAATACTTCACTAGAACTAACCACTCCTGTACGAGCTACATGCTCCTTAAACACTTTAGGTGGTAAGCCTTTAGTAAGCGGATCCGCAATCATGAGTTCTGTGCTAATGTACTCAATTGACATAAGACGATTCTGAACTCTTTCCTTAACGACAAGAAACTTGATGTCAATATGCTTTGATTTTGACGAACTCTTGTCATTCTTGGAATACAATTCAGCGGCTTTATTATCACAATAAATCCTTAGTGGCTTCTCAATATTATCCACAATATGAAGCCCTGAGATAAAATTCCGCAACCATATCACTTGATTTGATGCCTCATAGCAAGCTATAAATTCAGCTTCCATGGTAGATGAAGCTATGAGTGTCTGTTTGACACTTTTCCATGACACAGCTCCTCCAGCAAACATGAAAACATAACCAGAAGTGGATCTCCTACTATCGAGGCAACCAGCAAAATCAGAGTCTGAATATCCAATGATCTCCAAATGTTCAGACCTCCTATATGTGAGCATATAATCTTTTGTCCTTTGCAAGTATCGCATAACTCGCTTAGCTGCTTTCCAGTGATCCAAACCTGGATTACTTAAATATCTGCCAAGCATTCCAACTGCGTACGCAATATCCGGACGCATACAAACTAGAGCATACATAAGACTCCCTACTGCTGACGCATAAGGGATGTCCTCCATTTGTTTCTTTTCCAAGTCGTTCTTTGGGCATTGGAGCAAACTCATTTTATCACCCTTCGCAATTGGTGCATCACATGGTGCACAATTTTGCATGCCGAATCTACTGAGCACCTTATCGATATATGTCTTTTGTGATAAGCCAATTATACCATGTGATCTGTCACGATGAATCTGTATGCCTATCACAAAAGATGCATCACCAAGATCTTTCATTTCAAAATTCTTTGAAAGAAATTTCTTAGTTTCATGCAATAAGCCTATATCGCTGCTTGCCAGTAAGATATCATCGACATATAACACTAGAAAAATAAATTTGCTCCCACTGATCTTAAGATAAACACATTGATCCATAGCATTTTCCTTAAAACCAAAAGAGGAAATTACTTGGTCGAACTTTCGGTACCATTGACGAGATGCCTGCTTTAAGCCATAAATGGATTTCTTTAGTTTGCAAACCAAATGTTCTGATCCGTTAGTCTCAAAACCTTCTGGTTGCACCATATATATGGTTTCTTCAACGTCACCGTTGAGAAACGCAGTCTTTACATCCATTTGGTGAAGCTCTAAATCATAATGAGCTACAAGTGCCATAACAATCCTTAGAGAGTCTTTCGATGATACCGGAGAGAAAGTCTCTTTATAGTCAATGCCTTCCTTTTGAGTAAAGCCTTTAGCAACAAGACGTGCTTTATATCTTTCGATATTGCCTTTCGAATCCCGCTTGGTTTTAAATATCCATTTACAACCAACAGGCTTGACACCTTTAGGCAATTCGACAAGATCCCAAACGTCGTTGTCACTCATGGACTTTAACTCATCCAATATAGCATTCATCCATTTTAGAGAGTTAACACTTTGTTTGGCTTGACTGAAAGATATGGGGTCATCTTCCAATCCTATATCAAACTCATGTTCTTGGAGATAAACAATATAATCATTAGGAATCGCTGATCTCCTCTCCCTATTGGATCTCCTAAGTGGCACCTCTACTTGAGTTTGTTGTGGTTCTTCCGTATTAGTAGGAGGCAGCTTAAGAATAGTTTGGTGGTTTGCATCCGCATCTTGTGCAAGTACAGGTGTGACCACCTCAACAGTCTCAACTAGAATCATAGGAATCTCAACTTGTTCCTCTTCAAATAAAAAATTCCTAGTTTGTGCACTCCCACTACTTTCAACATCCTCAATAAATTTGGCATTATCCGTCTCAATTATGGTATTTGTGGAAGGGCGAGAAAATTCAAACCTCTAGACCTTTCTGAGTATCCAACAAAATAGCAGTTAAAGATCATAAACTCCTTTTGGAACCAAATTTCCTTATGTTTGTTTGCTTCCCCTTTATGCATTCCATACAGATTTTAAAGTCTGAAAAATCTAGGGGATTAAGAATTCCACTTGACACAAGCCTTTCAATTTTCTCTTTGGAGATATGTCCCAAACGCTTGTGCCACAACACGAGGAGTTTTCATTAATTAATTTTCGCTTTGTACCATAGTTGTCAACATGTAAAGTTTCATTAAACTTTAAGTGTGAAGCATCCAAGTCTAACCCGTATAGACTATCAACTAGAGATCCAGACAATAATACTTGAATTTTGGAAAAGATGAAAACCTCGTTACCAAATGAACAAGTATAGCCGGATTTGTCCAAACAGAAACGGAAATTAAATTTCGTCTAAATGACGGTACATAAATTTGATCTCATCCAGATCCAAATAAAAACCAGATTCTAATTTAAGTCTATAGACTCCAATTGCCTCAACACGAACTTTATTGTCATTCCCCATATAAATAAACCTTTCGGCATCACCGGGTGTTCGGCCCTTAGACAACCATTCATAGACACACTTATGTGAATAGTGGCACCATTATCCATCCACCAAGTGTTGGGTGGTACTTGACTAAATTAAATTCATAGCAAACAAAACTAAATTGGTTATCTTTATTTGCGAGCCACTTATGATACTTGGGACAATCTTTCTTCACATGACAATCAACCCTTTTGCAAAAGAAACAAGGAATAATCAGTATCTTGATTTTTTGCACATTTGTCCGTGAAGTCCCAAAGATGTGAAATTCCCTTACCCTTATGATCGAATTTGCTTTTCTTAGTGCCCAAATAACCAAGAGAATATGTTGGAATGTTGTTCAAATTGAGATATAGAAGATGTATTCACTATAACAATACAAAAGAAAAACTCACGATCAACAAATATCCATAACGCGATGATAAAAATAAGAAACTCGATTATAATTATCATGCAAAAATTGGTCTAATTGTAGGGGCAAACAATTTAGACAAAAGACATAAAATAAAAACCAACTATTATGTCTTTAGTGGTGGGCCCTGTCGAGAAACCTAATGCATCATCATAACCAAGTCTTTGGACAAAGTAATTATAATATGCAAGTGGTCTTCTCAAAAACAAATAAGGCTAGTTAACATGAACAATACAAAATTAGACTGCCAATCAAAAGCCTTCCTTTGGGCCGACTTTTGAACGCATAGGTAAATTCGCTAGTTAACCTGAACAATATAAAATTATACCTGGCCAATCAAAAGCCTTCCTTTGGGCCAACTTTTGAACGCATAGGTAAATTCGTTGGTTAACCTGAACAATATAAAATTATACCTGGCCAATCAAAAGCCTTCCTTTGGGCCGACTTTTGAACGCATAGGTAAATCTTTAAAAAATTATATTATTCAAAAAATTAACTACCTTATACCGTTTAAATCCGGCCAAATAATAATCTTCCTTTGGGCCGATCATTACCCGCATGGATCTAAACGTGACTTTATGTAATCCAAAACTGTTACCTTCAAGTTTAAGAAAATCTCCATAATAGAGCCACTTTGGCGGCTTATTACTTTAATTCTCCTAAGCCTTAGGTATGGACTACGAAATAATCTTTATGCCCCACAATAATAAAACTTTATTTGATTACAGAAACAAGTAATAAAAACTGATATTACCAAAAACCATAATCAATGGCCACATATATTAAAACCGAAGTTTGATTTGTTGACAGATCAAGCATATGGCCATACAATATACATGATAACAGAAAAGTGGAAAAATCCATTAATGACACGGCAACCAAAGATTGACCAGCGGGTGAGTGCAGTAAAATCCAAGAGACATAGACCATATAATACAACTTTTCTTCTACTGTGTAGAAATTTTCGACAAAACCATGTAATCTAATGGGTTTCAAAGTCACACAATTGAATAAAGTATTGTATGTGATCTAATGTCTCCAAAACTGTAATCCCGAAAACAACACGAGTGAGACACAACATCGATTATGCCAATCGGAATTAATACTTTCGTTTCTTGAAT
This sequence comes from Vaccinium myrtillus, assembly GCA_016920895.1. Taxonomy (NCBI): domain Eukaryota; kingdom Viridiplantae; phylum Streptophyta; class Magnoliopsida; order Ericales; family Ericaceae; genus Vaccinium; species Vaccinium myrtillus. The sequence continues at coordinate 26,666,225 of CM029278.1, read as the reverse complement.
TGAAAAACAAGACTTTATAATTTCTTTAATAATTTGACAAGAGGCTCTGATACCACTTGTAGGATTTCATAAGAAACCCTAAACCCAAGAACTCATGTCAAACCATTGAAGAAAATTAATAATAGCGGATGCGTACCTTTCGCCATGGAGGATGAAAACCTTGTGTGTGTGGTTGTTCGTCTTCCACCTCCAAAGCTCTACTCTTGATCTTGACCTTAGCCTCACACGCGATGGGATGGTATGAGAAAGAGATTAGGGTTTGGAGTGGGGACTTAACCACATAATTATAGGCCTTGGTTCCATCATAGCCTATCATAATAGATGGAACCCTAATGGGCCTTGAATGGTCTCTACACTTAATAATAAGTCCGTACCACTTAACACGCGTTATATAACCCAAATACGCGCTAATAGAGATTTGTCAATTACCCGGTTACATTAATTAAATGATCACAGCTTAATGGGTAATACCAACACCACTCAAACCTTATTCGACAATATACAATATCTAATTATATGATCGATGTAGGCCCACCTACAGAAAATTGCTAACAGGGTTGTGTCTGTTTTTGGTGTCCTTGTTGGGTTGTGTCTTTTTATGCTCCATCTCTTCTTTTGGTTGAATCTTCTGTCTTTGTCTTTTGGTCTTTTTTTTTCCCTTTTGTCTTAGTTTTAGCTTGTTGTCCTTATTCTATCCTTTGTACCTGTATGCTCATTGCATTGCCCTTGCTATATGATGGGGCCTTGTTTTGATATCAGAATCTCTTCTGCTCCTACAATTTCTTGATACCAGATCGGTTCAGATGTCCTTTAATTTGATTATGCTTTTGACTGGGCTCATTCTTCTCTTGATGCTGCTAGTGATTGAATTTTATTGCAACTTAATCAATCATATTGGTTGTCGTGCTGCTGCTATTGGTCTGTATCCCGGCCCTCTTCAAAACCTAATGCCGCAATACTGTGTCGTGGAGTGGAATGTATCCCTCCTCAAATCTTGATGCCGCAATACTCTTCTCAACTACACAATTAATACTAATCCGAGGCACTATTTCGATGTTATCATTATCGTGGAGCTGTTTCGATGTTTCGAACTGGCAAAGCGAATTTGTTGAAGTTTCTTTGATAAGAAAAGGAGAGAGGCAAATCTTTGGTTGGAGTCTCCTCCCCTCTCCTGCTAACTTGATGTACTCTTTGTCAAATGTCAAGTTTTCTTCAATAAATTTTTGGTGATCAAAAACAAAAACTGGCAAACCTTGTTGTTTTGCTGCTTCCTTTCTCTGTTGTTGGGGCTTGGCTTCTGGTGGTTTGCCCTGCCTAAAACATTAAACTCCTTCCGTCCGTATTTGTTGGTCATTTCTTAGAGTTTATGGTACTTTTCAATTAATTATATCTTTTAATACAAATATAAAAAAACATGCAATACATATCATGAAAAGCATTATAAATTGAAAGATATAAACGTTTGAAAAGTGTCACAAACTCCCAAAAAGAACCAACAAATACGGACGGAGGAGTAATAGTTTATTTATATTTATATATCTATTTTTTCCGATAGAAAAAAGAAAAAAAACGTGGCACAAAATTAAAGTTTTTCTAGACCAAGTTATTACTAAAATGAAGTTTTCATAAATGAAAATTCTTAGCATCTTACCAGTTTTCCTTATTTTTATTTTTTTTTCGGCAAAAGAATTCTTTCACGACTTTTAGCAATGAGACACCTTCCATGCTAAATAAATACTCCTTCAGTCCACAATTTTTGGTCTCAAATAGCAATTTTTGTTGTCCCAAATGAAAAGTAATGGGAAAAAAATGATGAGTTTACTCTTTTGTCCTTACATTTTAAAAGCAAGTGCATGCACTGATGATGTTTTGAAGGGTAAAATAAAGGGGAAAAAATATAACAATTGTAATGATGATGTTCCCCTAATAAGTTGAAATCTCCGAAAATGACCAATAAATTGGGTTAGATACTTGGAATACTTCCTCGCTTCACTTACTCAAACATATTCCCAACTTCGGAGTTTGACTATTAATCTCAAAAACTGTACAACGAGATCGATTAAGAGGAGTCAACCGGGTAGAAAAACGCGTCATTGCTTTAAAAAGAATATACGAATGTGTTGGCACCCTCTTTTAATTCATGGATGTGCTTAATAATTTCTGTGATTTATCCGGACAAACTGTGATCCTTAACAAGTCTAAACTCTCTATCTCCCCTAATATCCCCCGGAATAAAGCCCGTAGATTGAGCAACTTTTGTGGGATTGCCCTTACTAATGACCTTGGTAAATACCTTGGTATCCCTCTCCTGCATAAGAGGACCAATAAGGATCACTTCAAACATATCATTGAGAAAGTTCAAAGTAGGCTTGGTGGGTGGAAGGCGAACACCCTTCATCTAGCTGGAAGAGCTACCCTTATACAAGCCTCCTCTTCCACCATCCCTAGCTACACTATGCAAACCATGAATCTCCCGGTGTATGTGTGTGACAAATTAGACCGTCTTAATAGGGATTTCCTCTGGGGTGATACTCCTGATAAAAAGAAAATTCACCTTGTTAATTGGAATACGGTTTGTAAAAGTAAAGATGTTGGTGGTTTAGGCTTGAAAAAAGCTAAGACCCAAACCCTTGCTTTACGTACCAAACTTGGATGGAAAATCTCCCTGAATGATGATTGTTTATGGACCAAAATCCTTAGGGATAAAGATCTCAAGAATCAGTCTATACAAACTTGGCCTTGCAACCGTTCGGCCTCCTTTACTTGGAGGAGTATCATGCATACGAGAGATATCCTTAAAAAAGGTATCAAATGGTCTATTGGTGACGGAAATTTGGTTGATCTTTGGAATGATTGGTGGTGTGGCACGGGCCCTTTAGCCGATTCCTTTCCAGGTCCACACACCAATCTTTTTTCCAAGGTAAGGGAGATCATTGATAACGGGAAGTGGAATTTAGATTCTATTGAGCATATTGTGGATAATGCCACCTTGATTGAAATTGCTAGTATCATTCTTCCCCTTTATACTCAAGATACTGATCACCCCTCTTGGGTGAATTCTCCCAATGGTATTTGTACAGCCTCCGTGGCGTATGATTTTATCAACAAAGACATCAATGACATAAAGGGGTGGCTGTGGTTTTGGAAACTTAAACTTCCTCAAAAACTCAAAACCTTTATTTGGCTTATCCTCCACAACAAACTTCCCACCAATCTCCTTCGTGCTGGCAGAGGAATGACATCTTCTGATCTATGTCCAAGATGCAATTCCTCACCGGAAAGCCTTCAGCACATGTTCAGGGAATGCCCTAAAGCCTCTGTGCTTTGGGAAACATTTCCCTCGGGACGGTTGATGAGAGATAGAATAATTAGCTCCACTTCGGATTGGATTTCCTTCAATATGAAAAAGAAAAAACTTATTAGCTTAGGGACGGAGATACCTTGGAACGTTCTTTTCTGCACCACGATTTGGCAAATCTGGAAAGATCGTAACAGGAAAAGTTTTGATAACTTTGAGATGGTGACTAATATGAGTTCCAAGTTATCACGTGCCTATGCTACCGAAATTGTGGAGGCTTTTAATTCTTCTCTTGCTACCGGCCCGATTAGACATAGACTAATCCCTTGGTTTCCCCCCAATACAGGTACACTCAAACTAAACACTGATGGGTGTTGGATGGAGACAACAAGGAAGGCTGGATTTGGCGGGTTGTTCAGGAATGAAGGTGGAACATGGGAGTTGGGTTTCTACGGTAAAATGCAAGCAACGTCTAGCCTAGAAACTGAAATTTGGGGTATTTACAGGGGTTTAACCATCGTCCTGGAAAAGGGTTGGTCTAATGTCCAGATTGAATCTTATTCTCAAACTACCGTTATTCTTTTCAACGATGGGGCCAATGCGAACCACCCTCAGAGCAATATATCGAATGATGGGAAATACCTTATCTCCCGAACTGGAAGTACCCTCAACCACATTTCGAGATCTGCGAATGAATGTGCGGACTGTCTAGCACACCTTGGAGCTGAACAGAATGATGACTTGGTGGTGATCCCATCTCCACCACTAGCGCTAAGAGAATTTCTGTTAAGGGACAGCCTGAACTTGAGGCAGATCCTGGACTAGTTAGTGTTGAGTAGTATGTTTATCTATTTGTGTACTAATCAAGCTGCACTTCTGATGCAAGCCAACTCGTTGTTCTAGTCGTTTTATATATTTCCGAATTACCTAAAAAAAATAAAAAATAAAGAGCACAAACTCAGATCTACAACACCCTGAGGACTGTATCCTCATGGAATCAGAGCAAACTTCTATCCCACAAATCCAAAACTCTGATATCGCTATGGAGTCGATTCATCAGGAAATTCCCTCAACAGTCCAAGAACCTCCAAATACCTCCAATAGAAAGCCTATAGAAAAGGCTAGGTCCTTCAAAGCTGTCTTATTAAACGCCAACACTACTGCTATGGAATGCGACAAAGCGAAGAATTCTGTTTTCGAAGAGGACAGTGACGATGAAGAGTTGGATACTGAACTCCCTAAGACAGTTTCAAGAATCAAAGTTGATTTTCCCAAAGAGCTCTTGAAGAGGATTCGTCAAAACCACAAAGGTTGTTTGATTATCAAATTGTTGGGCAGAAATATGGGTTTCAAAACATTGATGGATAGAATTTCAAACCTATGGAATCTTGAGGGATTATTCACCCCGGTAGATTTAGGTTTGGGGTTCTATCTAATTCGTTTTGAAACTAAATTGGTGTAGACACCCCGACTTTGACCCGGGATACTCACCAAGCATTCCCGATGATGAGAAAAACCACCCGTGAAAACCTTAAGGTTAAGAGAAAAGCTTGAACTTGTCCCGAACCACTTCAAACCATTCCAAACCATTCACAAATAACCTACACCAATCCAAATGACCAAAATACCTTCAAAACACCAACATAAACAGAACCAACCACCGAGCTCGGGGTTGAGCTCAAGGTCCATGTTGAGCGCTCAAGCTCCTCAATCCCGATGCATGTCGGTGGCAGAGCATCTAATGATGAGATTCCAACCGAATGGTGCCAGCCCGCTTTTTTATGCTCGCATGCAATCGATAGACCTTGTGAGCCTATATTACTCTCTTAGGCCCCCACTTCAAATCAACACACTTCACCCCCCCATTTCACTCTATAAAAGAGCTCCTTCTACACCATTTGAAGGGGTTAGACACTCTCTCATTATCCGATCCATCACTCACTCACCCTCAATTTATATTTCCAGAAACTTCCAATCCCTTTCACCCACCACTTCAAGCTCAATCCTTTTTCATCCATCAAATCCATCCTTAATCATCAAGCTCTCTCACTACAATACACCGTCATCCACTCTAAATTAACTCAAGTCACTACACACCTATCGCATTCTGTCCAAAAACATCCCACATTGTCTTTACAAACCCATCTACAAACCAATCATCCATCAAAACCCCAAGTTCAAGCTTTGATCAAAATCCAAAGGTAGAAATCCATGTGAAAGTTACGGTTTGGTACTCCTGAGGGAGACCAGTGGGTTCATGGAGGTCCTCTATACCTCTAATGGACTCACAAGGTCTTAAAATGTGCAAGAAAATAGACTTTGAAAACCCCAGCTTCAAACAGATTGAGCGCTCAAGGCTAGGACCATGAGCGCTCAACCCATTTGAACACCCTTTGTGTTTATGTGGCTTCTGATCATGTTTCATCTTGCTGGTATCATCCTTATGGTTGTTTGTTGGTTCAGAAACTTTTAAATCAGTTCATCAAATCTTTGATCATCGATCAATGAACTCAACAACCATAAAGATAGTACATCATCTTCATTAAATCATGGATAACCCTATTTCATAAAGAAAACAGTGTATCTCACTCTTTTAACCAAGATCAGAAGGTTTTAAGTTTATACTAACACCCAAGAATGATCAAAAGTCACAGAAGCCCACAGCCCTTGAATGGGGCTTGAGCGCTCAAGGCCCTCACTATGAGCGCTCAAGCCTTGCCCATTTTTGGATTTTGAATCTTGTTTATCTTGAGTTCGCTAAGGAAACAAGGTTTGTTGGTGTGTGTATTGATGTTTGGTTGTGCCAACCTAATATCAGAGTGTGTGTGTTGAGGTTTGTGTATTGATGTTTGGCTGTGCCAACCTAATATCGGAGTGCGTGTGTGTGTGTGTGTGTGTGTGTGTAGTGATGTTTGGCTAAAGCCAACTTGATTTCCTCTCTCACGCCAATCACTCTCATTTTAATCATGCTTATGTGTGGCTCGATGCTCGTTATCCATTCTCATGAACACCTCAAGTTTATTTTATCCATGTTTGAAGAATTTCAATACATTATGCATCATCATGTGCCATGATTGAACTAGTTTGTGGTCCAGATGGGAGCTGTATGTTGCAGAAACACTCAAATCCAGAAGATGGCTTGAGCGCTCAAGGTATCCCTTCGAGCGCTCAAACTGCCTTCTGAATTAGTCAAATTGTTCTCTCATTTCAGCTTGTTTTTGGAATCATGAGTGTCCTGCAACGTTTTAAAGCATTGCCCTATACTGCTTGCTCTATTTTGGTCCATGAATTAGTTTTAAATCCATGATCATGTGATTATGTCATTTTGTCCAGTGGGCTAAATAGTGTTTTTGAATAAGTAAATGTGGTCAGAACATGTTTTCATCAAACCAGAGTCATCAGGAGCAGCAGAAGCATGTTTGAGTGGGAGGGATCTTGAGCGCTCAAGCCCTCTCTCTGAGCGCTCAAGCCCTCTCTCTGAGCGCTCAAGCCCTTGGCAGAGGGATCAGATTGGTTTAGTTTTGTGCTGGCTTGTGGTGTTGTTTCTGTTTATTCTGTTGTTATTCTGTATATCCTGATGTTGTTGCTGGCTGTTTGATGTTCTTGTTTGTTCATATTTGCACGTCATTGTCACTCATGTAGTCCATACCGCACAAGCATACACCGTAATCCATCATTGTATTTGTTACTATCGTTATGTGGCTTCCCACTCCCCATTCCCCATACTTGCTCAAAGTTGATTCATAAACATTTTCCATAATCCCACAAAAGTCAAGTAGAGACCGGTTCTTCGAACCGGGCGAGGGGGGTGCCGTAAAACCCTTCCCCTCTCGTAACTGAGCTCCCGAACCTAAGATAGTATGGTGATGACGGGCCGGTAATCCTTATCCATTAAATGAGGCATGAGTCAATCGATGTTCGGTTCCTCGGGGACAATCCGCTAAAACCCGGGTGGCGACTCCGAATCGATTCGAGGATCCTTCCGGAGGGGGGCGTCCACAATTGGATTACCACAAAGTATACACAGGAGGGCCTTGGATCATTCAAGATCATTACTTAACAATCCGGAAGTGGCATCTCTTAGATGCCGTGACAGAAGTAACTCTCCTAGCAGGAGTCGAATGGTGGGTCGAGGAAGTAAGCCTCAAAATCAAAGCCAGACAACAATTTCTGGGAGGTCCGGCCTCAAACCAAGTGTCGATGAAGCCATTCAGGAAGACGAAACCATAGCTTATAGATCTGAGGAACACACTTAACCCCCCAGGTTCTCTTGCCCTTGATCATAATTTTCTTATGGATAGCTACAAGATTCTTATTTGGAACTGCAGAGGAGCCGGAAACGACCAGATCAAACAAAATTTCAGTGATTTGTGCCGTCAACACAAGCCTGAAGTGGTAGCTCTATTGGAAACCAAAGTCAGTCTTAGCTCCATGGGACTCTTTTTCAAAAGACTTGGTTGCACTCGTGATACTTACTCGGATCCGAATGGACACTCAGGAGGTATTTGGATCCTTTGGGACCCAACTAAGGTAGATGTCTTCGCTATCTCCATAAACAATCAAGTTATACATGTGAAAATTAGGAAACAAGGTTATGAAGAATGGGTGTTCTCTACTCTCTATGCAAGCCCGAATCCTAGACTCAAAGAAATCCCATGGGATGATCTGAAAGAGTTCGATGCGAACAATAATCTCCCGTGGTGTGCAACTGGAGATTTCAATGACATTGCCAGGATAGAGGAAGACAGAAGCTCTGCCACTGATTCAAGTCACGGCCAAAGAAGGAAATTCTGTGAAAATATCAATCTCTGCAATCTCGTAGATGTGGGTTCACTTGGTCCTAAATTTACTTGGAGTAATGGAAGAATGGGTCCTACTAATGTTCAGAAACGCTTGGATAGAGGGCTTTGCAATGAGGAATGGCGGTCTCTTTTCCCCAAAGGTATTATTCAAAACCTCCCTCGAACTTATTCTGATCATGCACCTCTCCTTTTACATTTACAGGGTATTGTTAGTAATATTTCTACTAATAGACCTTTTAGATTTGAGGCTGCATGGATTTTAGACCCTACTTTTGAATCTATTGTTGCTAATAATTGGAGGGGGACTAGCCTTCAAAATCGCATTGACAATTTCACTCAAGCTGCTAGTTCTTGGAACAAAAATGTTTTCAGTAATATATTTAGGAAAAATCGCTGGACCCTAGCCCGTATCAATGGGATCCAAAATTCTTGGAGTATTAATTTCTCTCATAATCTCGTTTCTTGAAAAAGATTTGATTGTTGAGTATAATAATATTCTCTCTCAGAAGGAAATGCTATGGTTTCAAAAATCGAGGTCCAAATGGATTGTTTTGGGAGAACAAAACACTAGATACTTTCATCTTTCTACTGTTATTAGGAGACGTAAAGCAAAAATTAACCTCCTTAAGGACTCTAATAATGTGTGGATTGAGGATCCCTTGATGATTAAAGATCATGTCCAGAATTATTTCAAGGACCATTTTCGTAATCAGGATACCTCCCCTGGAACTTGCTTCATCACCAATACGCATAACTTAATTTCTGTCTCATGATGATAATGTTAATCTCCTGCTCCCAATTACCAACTTGGAAATTTGGAATGTTGTTAGGAATATCCCCGCCTCTAAAGCTCCCAGGCCGGATGGTCTTCAAGCGATCTTTTATTACAAATATTGGAGCATTATAGGCGAGGACATTTGCTCCTTTGTTAAAAACATTTCAAAAATAATTAAAAAACTAAAAACAATTTTAATTTCGAGAACACTAAATTATAGTGAATGATCTCTTGCGATGATGATACTAAGTACATCGAGTCATGTGATAATAACAACAGGATAGTTGGTAGGTTCAGAACATTTAAACTTCCAGAATATCTCTTCCCGGCCTGTTTGATAACTAAACTAATAGGTATCTATAAGCGAGTGAAGGGAATAACCTAAGTTAGCCAAGAGTAGCTGGTACCGTAGGCTTATTGTTCTGAGTGAGGAAACTCCAATACCAGCGATGTCACCAAGAGCACACAAAGCGTAAGGTGATATCGTCTTAAAGGGGGCAAGGGGCAAGTGAACGACGAAGAGTGTGTAGCTCGAATGACTAGATTTAGTCTGAAAAAAATTATCAAATCAAAATTTCTTTTATAATTCAGCCCCTCCGACTTCGATTCCTAACTTCGCCACTGCTTGTGGGGCCCAATTTTAGATTCCACATAAACAAGCCGACCGTTTATTAATTTAAAATAATTTTTTCGAGTAGTCGTCCAAAAAATTAGCTCAATTATATATGCGTAAGTGGCTGATCTATATTCTCATTTTTCCAATTGAGCTGAATAAAACATGGCAATACAACATCAACCACTTACACATCTCCAATTGAGTTGATTTTTTTGCGAGCCACTCCAAAAAAAAAAATCAAAATTAATTAACAGTTCGGATAATTCATTTGAGACCCAACCCCAGAAGACGTTGGTACGATTTTGTACCCAAACTTTCTTTACCAGTAGTTGGGTCCATTTTGCCATCCGTAAATTTCCCACATCCATTGCACCAAAAGCATCACCTGACTTTACAAAGAACTTTGTCCTGATTTGACTTTAAATGAGTTCTCCATCGATAACCGTTAGAATTAATTTTTGATTTAATCGGACAATTGTTCCAGAACCTTGAAATGACATTGCTTTGAATCCATAAAAAAATTTCTGCTTTCCTGTGGATGCCACACTCCCATTTACTCTCTCTATCTCTTTTTAATTCTTGAGTATTTTATTTTAGGCTATCTTTTAATAAGTGTGTATTTTAAAAATTTAATGAATTAAATTTTGAACAATAATTGTTTTGCCTTTTTGAAAATTAATTGGAAAAGAGATAATGGGTAAAAGTGGAGAATAATTTTAGAGAGTCGGATTAAAAATTGATGTGAAAAGTGTAAAATAGAGGTAAAAGATTATATGAAAAAAGTAATAATTATGTTTCTTTAAAATTGGATTTAGGAAGAAACACGCTTAAAAATGGACAGAGGGAGTATTAAATAAATACTCCTTCCGTTCCCTAGTAATAGTCCGTTATTTTATTTTTGGATGTTCCAAAATGATAGTTCTATTCAAAAAAATCAAACAAAAAAGTATGTTGATTTCTATTTTTTTTTTTTTTGGAACAGCAAAACAGAATTTATCAATCTCAAAAATATATAGAGATTAAAAAGACTCAAGGCAAGAACGCATCACATCGAGAAGGCAGGGCCGGCCCAGAGGTAAGCCCAGTAAGCCTCCGGACTTGGGCGACCCAGGGCTAAGGCAACAAAAAAAAAATCAAAATCAACATTAGTTATATATAAATACCAAAATGATTCGAAATGTAACCAAAGGTACGAACTTGGCCGAATGGTCTACGCATGATGCCAGTAGGGCTGTAATCGGTTTGGTTCGGTCTGGTTCAGGAGGGATTTTGAGTGAACCGAGTAAAACCGGTTCGGAGAGCACATGGAACCGAAACCGGTTTTAGAGTGGTGGTTCGGTAGTTGTTCCGGTTCGGTTCATTCTTTCCTCTCTCTACTCACTCTCTCTCTCATCTCTCTCTCTCTCTCTCTCTCTCTCTCTCTTAATAATCGAAGTATCAAACTTCAAACAAACAACGAAATAGGTAGATCGAGAGACAAAATAAAGAAAAAAGGAGAATATACACAGATCAGAGACCAAACAATGAAATAGGTTCATCTTTCACAGATTTACCACATACTGTATATACACAGATTTACAAACAAAAACTAATTGACTGATGTATATACACCACACATATATATCGATCTCAAGATTGAGAGAGAGAGAGAGAGAGAGAGAGAGGCGAAACCAGATCTAATAGGAGTGTCGTCGGTGTCGGATCTTCTTCTTCTTAACGTTGCAGGACCTCGCGTGCAAATTTCACTTACCTCCCCTGAGGTTTCTGACAAATACAGAGACCTCCCCTACATTTTTTGAAATTCCACTGCCCTCCCTCACTTTTGAAAATAATTTTCACTTACCTCCCCTGTCCTTACTTTAAGAACAACGGTGTTAACTTTTTGCATGAAATGACCGAAACGCCCTTAGTATATATTCTCCACCCTTTTTAAAAATAAAAAAAATTCCAACAAAATTAAATCGCTTTTCATATTGAAAAAAAAAAGTTTTTAAACAAAGTATCAAAGATTTTTTTTTTCAAATTTTTCTTTTCATTTTGAAGTTTTTTTGTGGGAAAAAAATCTAGTATTGAAAAAATAGTCCCTTTTTAAACTTTTTTATTTTGCGGATGTTTAGAAATTTTCAAAAATATAACACTTTTAAATTTTTTCAAATTAAAGTACTCAATGAATATTTTAATTTGGTATAAAACAAATTAAAAAATTATATAGAGAAATATGTTTCCTAGGGGTTTGAAATTGCACGTATTCCCATATGGATCACTTAAAAAGGGACAGAGGGAGTAGTTTTTTAAACTATTTTTTTAAAAATTTAATTTTCAGATTTTCAAAAATAAAGTTTACTTTTATTTTTTCAAAATAACGGGACTACGGTCTTGGATAAAAAAAAATTAGTTTTTGATAAACCGTTTTTTTTTAAATAAAGTTTACTTTATTTTCTTAAATCTAAAAAAGAAATTTCAAAAAAAAAATTTCAAAAAACTATTTTCAAAACTAGATTTTTTTCCTACAAAAAATATTCAAAATGAAAAAAAAATTGAAAAACAATTTCTTTGATACTTTTTGTTTAAAAACTATTTTTTTCAAAATGAAAAACGATTTAACTTTGTTGGAAATATTTTTAACTCTACCTATTTTAAAAAAAGATATATGGAGAATATATACTATGGGCGTTTCGGTCATTTCAAGCAAAAATTTAAGCGGGTACCCACGGTAGATTTTGTACTATATGAAGAGGATCATGGGCAACTGGTTATGAAAAAATTGAGCTGCTGCTATATATTGAAATTTGGATGTGTCATGGATATTTAAATTTGGATGTATCATAGATATTGAAATTTGGATGGGCCATGGATTAAGCGGGTACATAAAGAAATTTACTTTGGTTATAATTTCCTTTTTGTGCATAGCACCGGTAATTTAACCGGTTTTGTACTTGAATTGATATCAAATTATGTATGCGGAAATTTTTAACCGTGGATGGCGGCCCATGCATAGCACGGATTTTATGCTAGTATATAATTTATGGAAAAATTCAAAACCAGTAACACAATTTATTTATTTTGAGTGTGGTGACTCCACGTGCCACATAGAGGATGGATGGAGAGATTTTTGTTATGTCAGAGTGCTTGTGCCATGTATTTTGTTGGGGTATTGTTTTTTAAATTAACCTATATAATTAAAAGATTAAATTAATTATGTGTGTGTAGAATCTCGTGCATCCATATCCATTTCGAAGGTACAAAAATATTGAACCTAGCGTTAAATTTCCCGTATATGCATATATACGATCTCTGAATGACAATTATTCATTTTTCCAAAGCATCTTGGACGGATTTTTTCGAAAATTATTGGGCGAGTTAACTTATTGGTAAAATTTTGACGCCTTTTGAGAAGAAAAATACTTTTGAGAAAGTGTATCCTAAAATTTGGGCTCCTCCGTCCATTAATTCTTGCAACTTTGCCAATTTTTCACTTTTGATTTTAACTTGGTTCACGATGGAACCGGGGAGGTCATCTTGTAAACTACCGTTTTTTGACTCCTTTGATTTTTGACGCCTTTTAGAACTTAAATGTATCCTAAAATTTGGGCTCCTCCGTCCATTAATTCTTGCAACTTTGCCAATTTTTCATTTTTACCGATCAAAATAAATCAAAATTAAATTATAATATATTGATTTTTTGATTTTTAAATCAAAATTAAATCAAAATTAAATTATAATTGGAACACATAAGAAATTTCAAAACATGATCTAAATGAGTTGAAGGAAAACGGGAGTGCACAACACCTCCCCGAGTCTTCACGATGTACTGGAGTGTATATGCCTCCTTTGATTTTTAGAACTTAAATGTTTGTAGTAAAATTTTATATCATTAGGTATATTGAGAAATTAATGTAAGTATAGTCCGAATTTCTAAATGAGTTGAAGGAAAAAGGAAAAATGTGACCACGTCAGGTGATTTTATTTTTTTGCTTTCTTTAAAAAAAAGTGGGGGTTGTTGGAGGGACAAGTGTCGCTTTCTTTATTTTTTTCTTTTTGGTTGTCAGGAAATGGAGTTTTCTGATATAAAAATCCAGATCAATTTACGTTAAGTAATTAAACTCACAAACCAAATGGTTAACTCTAGCTAGGACTTATCGCTTTATTCATGAGCATAAAGGGATACCACATCCGAAAGTCGATTTGTTATGGTAATTACTTTCATTTCTTATTTTTTTGAAATCAAAAATAAATATCTTTTATGAAATATTTTCAATTTTTTACAGAATTAAAGAACTCCTTTAATGAGGTTAAAAAATTACACGGAAACACTTATTTTTTATTAAAAAATGAGCATGAAAGGGATACCACATCCGAAATACTCCTCATAATGTCGGGAATCTAGGGACACATAGGAGCATTTACTTATTTTTTGTCATTTGCGTTTTTAATTTGACTTTTTAAATTTGGGCCAAAATGTATTACAAATATATAGAGTGTTCCGGAGATATATACAAAATACATTTTGAAATAGAAGTAGTGTTCAAGAGATACGCGCTATGTAGTCTTTTATGTTAACTAGAGTAAGAAAAGCAAAAAATTGGAAGTCAAAAACTCATCTTCCCCTATTTTGGCTTTTGTTTACTAAACTCAAACAATTATAAGAGAATTTATTTTGGATGAAGTAAAGCCAAACACCTAAAACTAAAAATGGAAAATCGAAATTGAAAAAAGAGCCTATCTAAACAACCCATATATTTATACGGTATTTTTCATCCGTCACGGTACTATGCAATTTTTTTTTTTTTTTTGCCATTAATTATTAATCCTAATCTACTATATCCTAGGGAACCTTGAGAGGGGATGGGAATGGGCTTACGGGAATCGAACACCTGTCCATATGCATGGGAGTATAAGAGAGAGGCACTAACCGCACTTCACTCCACTTCTTTCTTTCTTTCTTTCTTGCAATTAGACCAGCCTAATGTCGTACTATGTACCCGGCGTTGCCCTACCAATTTTTTAAAAATTTGATATGAGCTATGAGTCTATCCCTTGGGTAATATAATAATAATACGTTTTGAATATAATAAATACGTTTTGAATTTTTAGTATCTTTTTTATTTGTTTTTAATTTTTAGTATCTTTTTAGTATTTGTCATTAGCATGGAATTCTCGTCGAAGTTGATGCTGGTAAAATAAATGGTAATTATCGAACGGGGGTTTCCAAGACAAGGTATCTTGGAAATCGGCTATATATTTTGGAAATGATTGGTAAAATAAATCATAATTATGACAACCCCATAAAGTTCTAGCTGTCCAAGACAAGGTCAACCTTGGAAATCATTACCATCACAGTCAACACCAATGCCTTTTATTTCAGTATATATGAATACATGTAATTTTGGATTAAAATTAAAAAAGTACTTTCGTACCTTCATAATATTTTGGATTTTTTGCACTAAATTACCTTTAATTTTTTTTGAAAGGAAATTACCTTTAATTTGGTGTGAATAAATTCATAAATTTAAATGCAAAAGTACTTTACTTTTCATTCTAAAATAAAAAAAAATTGTACTCATTTATTTTCATAATGGACAAACTTTTTCAAATGGAGAGACTCTACTGAATTTTGAGTATTTTACTAAATACACAGCATTTTTAACTATGATTTAAATTGCAAAAGAAGTAATCAACTTGGTTAAGCCAAAAGTAACCCCCATGGCTAACCACCCTCCAACCAAAACCCTAAGTAGAGCCTTCACCACCGGCGCCCTCCCCAGCACCGCGCTCAACCCTCCGAACCCTACCAACGCCAAGCTCACAGCCACCAACACCACCCCCAACCTCGCCTTATAATCATTAATAAATCCCGCCGCCAGCAACGGCACAAGCGCCCCAACTGAAAAAGACAAGGCTGAGGCTGCTGCTGCCCGGAACGGGCTCGGCAATTTACCCTTCCTCTCCTCGATGCCTTTCGTCTCGCTCATCGCCTCTTCAACCTTAGCAGTACTCTCTCTTTTGATCTGAGCCATTTCTATGTCGTACTGGGAGTAAACAGACACGAATTCACCAATGGCCATGCTACAAGCTCCGGCAACGAGTCCGGCGATCCCGGTGAGTACCATGGTCTTAACATCTTTCCTGACAGCTCCGACTCCGACCATTAAGGATGCAGTTGAGAGCAAGCCGTCATTTGCGCCCAAAATGGCGGCTCTGAGCCACTGGGCTCTAGAAGAATAGTCGTCGATCACCTCCATTTCGAGACCTTCGATGGGTTGTAGCTCGACATCGACGGCGGGGATGGAGGGTTTTGTCTGGTCAATAGAAGTTTGCATTGAGGAAAAAGAAGAAGGATAAAATTTTTTGGAGGTGCAAAGGATTGTGGAGGACACAAGCCTTAATATGGTGATATGTATAAAAGAGTGGAAATGGTATGGGTAGAGAAAATATTCAATTTTAAAAGTATCCCTCACAAACTTTATCAAGGGAAATTTTAAGTTTGGTGATAATTTGTAGAAATTGTTATTTAGAAGTAATTATTCAGTAGTCCGGGAGCACCGCCTTGTGATGCTCTGAACCACTCCAGAACCAGACATTTATGTGAGGTTCATACACTTAGTTATGGACTCCATGAGAATATGTGGTTCTGGAGTTATCCGGAACACGTGTGACAGTGTTCTTGAACAATTAAATAATTTCACGATATTTACATTATGCCTTATAAATTTTTGTGGTTCGTAATAAAAGTCTATATAAATGTTATCTCACTATGAAAGCTATCCCACCAAAGGGCCGGATAGTTTTTCAAAATAAGGCACTTAGTTTTTTGGGTTTTGTTTTTATTCAAATTTTTTTCGCGTTTGTTAGTTTGAATCAAATTTTTATGGATTATTAGTTCGTCTCGATGAGAGAAATCGGAAGAGTAAAAAACTAGGACTGAAATGCAATTTTATTTTTGAAAATAAACTTTTAGTACATTTAACCAAGCGATATTTTGAAAAACTACTTTTTTAAGTCAAATTCTGAATCTGTCACTACCCGGCCCCACATGAATCTTTGACTATGGAGGTGGTTTGGAGCATAGCACCCAATAATATTTCTTCTCTAGAGAGATATGACCTCCATTTTCTCTATAAAAATAAAATGCTAAGTACATGATAAAGAACGGTGTTGGCAATGCTTTGTTACTCCATAGTACTGGTTCGATGATTGGACAATGCTCTGGTTATTTACTACTCACATATGAATATCATCTGGTGTAAATTAGTAAAAGGAAAATTCTAAAATTCACCCAATGGGCTGATTATAAGGCTTAAAAATGTATGGGAATGTGTAAAAAATGTATAGGAATGTGTAAAAGTGTATGAGAAAGTAAAAAAAGTACATTGGAGTATATGTTTTTTTTTTTTTTTTTTTTTTGTCTTATTGTCAGCCCAGTAGCTGACAATAGAAAAACCCCTTTATTTCGGCACGGCCGGCCGAACTCACAACAAAAATACACCTCATCATTTTTTTTATGTACATCAGAAATTCAAAACAACAAAGTAGAAACAGCTAACTAGACCACATTCATCAAGTCCATGCAGTAGCGACTCCAAGAGTTTGGAATCGTGGGGTCACTCATAAACATCAAATATTTTTATCAACCATAAATCAAAGAAAAACATCATTGTAATGGCAACTAAAAATCTTGTTTCAACAAAAATCTTATTTAAAGCTCAATCTAGCAAGACAGATCAACTTCTCCTTATCAAGAAAACAAAATGAGTGACAATGATTCAAATAAACCACACAAAGAAGCAATTTTTATGAACTTTTTAGAGTTATCCAGGTGTGTCACCACCAAATTTAGGGGGTTTATTTATGTATAGTTAAAACAATTTAATATAATTAGTAGTATTTTTTTTCCCCATGGGGTCGGCTGACCTCACTATCTATAAGGTAGAGTCGCTCCTGAGTCCATGCTATGCCATGAGCCAAGCTACATATGTCTTGAGCCATGCTCCGTCATTAACAATGCCATATCCTTACCGATGAGTAGAAGATAGCATACGGGAGCCAAGTGGATAGGAACATAGCGTTTGGGATCATAGAGGATGGGAATATCAAGTTTGTACTCTGATAAGTTTCGTTACTAGGGTTATCGTGACTCAAGCTATGACTTGACCCATGCTATATTTGAGTTATGAACCGTGCATGTCACGTACTAGACCCAAGAGTTACGCATGGATACTTGAATCGAGGGGATGGGAACGTAGTGCATGGTTTTGAAACTTCGTTTGTCAACCTCGTACTCAAAGTTTGATTCGAAATCTTATTGATTAAGATTTGGTTGGGTATCTTCGATTCCATACTAATCTTTAATGAAATGTTCAAATTTATTCCGCACTTTCTATAGTATTTCTTTTCTTAAACGAACCAAAATTTCGAAGTGTTACCAGGAGCTCATCCCAATTCTAGCAAGGGTGGGTCTATTTGCAATCCTTTTTTTACTTCATACAGCCTTTTTGCTAAATACAATCCTGGTGAGTGGCAAATCTCTATATTTGCTTCATATAACCCGGTAAAGTTCCAAAATTGCCCTTCTTATTTTTCTCCCAAATTTCACTCATTTCAAACACTAAAAACCCACTTAAACCCCCACTCAAAACCCTTTTCTCTTCCCTCCTCCCTCCGTCTAAGGAGACCTCCATCACCACCGCTACTTGAGCACAACCGACTTTCTCCTCAGGACCGATCTACTCTCTCTTCTCTCTCTCTCTCTCTCTCTGGATGGCTGGATCGCCTGAGGGAGTCTCCGTCGAGGGGAGAGAAGAAATGATTTTTTCGAGTTAAAATGTTATGGCAAAATTAAAAATATTTACTGTCAAAACTAAAACATAACGCGGATTTTTTATGGCCAACATGGATAACTATGCCTGATTATTCTTTTTTACATTTGATATTAACTCTCCGAAACTAAAAATAAAAAATTTGAAATGAGGAATAATATTTTAAATATTACAAAACTATTCAAACATAATACGGATACACAACGGGTATTAACTAATTATGTATTGTGGTACGTGATATTATGTATGTTAATGTTATACATGAATCTAAAATAAAAAGCAATGGGTTACTATAAGAAAAAGATATTTTTGCTCGAATAAAAATCTTATGGAGTATATTATTCTTTAAATCTTGGATATTTTGCATCCATTGGTGGATTTGGAGTTTAAGTTGCTTTTTTTTTTGATCTTCCAAGTCTAGTGAGGAGAAGATCCTTCCATTGATTCCAAGGTTTTATATACAAAAGATTAAATCTAAAGGACAATTTTGATTAATGGGGGTTGTTTTCTGTGTCACACGAGGAGGAGGCAGGAGGGATTTTTTTCCAATTTAAAAAATACAATGGAGGAGAAAGGAAGAAGAAGATAGGTTGGGAAAAAGTGAAGTAATTTTCTATCCGATGTTATTATCAAAGATGGAAAATATGTGGGTATGTAGCAAAAATGTTTGATGTAATTAGGTGGTATGAAGTAATTTAAGGGCTAAATGGTCTTTTCAAGGAAGGTTTTGTATTTTTTGCAAGGGCTGTATTGATATAAAAATCGGTTGCAAAAAAAACCCAATATATTTCTAGCAAGGTGGTCCACACGGTAAACATGACTCAAAGATGAATATTCAGATTTTCAAACTTTCGGCGCCTAAGGAGAATTTTATTTTGAATCTTCCGTCGAGGCGTTATGGACTGGATGTCCAGGAGGTGTGCCTTCATTGATGAATTGGAGCCGTGAGGGAGTCTGAGGGGGATTTTCATTATGATATTTTCGGAAATAAAATGTGAGTGCGAAAATACTAAAAGATATTAAAAAATGTCAAAATTATTTTTTCAGTGGAAACTATGCCTGATTCGATTTTTACATTGTTAGACCTCTCTCCGGAATGGCAGATAGACTATGGTAAACACCCTAATTTTTATTTCAAGGCTTAACGAGCAATTGAGCCTCATAATACTTTTTATGAAACTAGTATTCAATTCATTGGGTCACTTGAGCAAGGAGCCCGAGGTTTGCGTCTCCGCCCCAGCTTCCATAGTACCCCAAGAGCCAGACACCTTGCTATTCCTAAAGAGGCCAACAAACCCAGCATTTCCACTCGTAGCAGCAATCGTCTATTTTACGCAAACACTTATCATTAATATATCAAAATTGGAGAAGGGTAAAAAAAATTTGAAATGAGGAATAATATTTTAAATATTACAAAACTATTCAAACATGTATACGACACACGCACATCGCGTATTCGTGTGGTACGTATTATGTATGTTAATGTTATACATGAATCTAAAATAAATGGGTCTGGATTATAAGAAAAAGATATGTTCCCTGTCGAATAACAAATGAATTATAGGAGTATATGATTACTTCTAAATAATAGGGATATTTTCACCTCTACTTTTTTTTTTTTTTTGTTTTTTTTTATTTTTGATATTTTAAGGTATTCGAGTCAGGAACACACCCTTATCTTATTTATATACAAAAGTTAAATCTAAATCACATATTTTGATATCCGAGACACCCCAATTTTTCTGTGTCACACGCATGTATGAGCAATCAAAAAAAAAAAAAAACTTACCAATTTAAAAAATAAATTGTTAAAAAAAAAACCTTAATTGAGATCTTTAGATTGGTAAAAAAGATAAAAGCTAATGTACGAACGTAACAGTACCATAATTTTCTATCCGATGTCACTATTATCAAAGATGGAAAATATGTGATGCAACATGGGAGTTTAGGCCTCATTTGTGGCTTCTATCTCCTCTTCAAGGAGACAGTTGTCAGGTCTGATTTGTATAATTTTTGCTATCATTTATATAATTGATGTCTATCGTTTGACAAAAAAAAATCAATATATTTTGATTCGAAAAAAAACCCAAGGGCCAAGAATTCAGATATGAATATTAAATTTTCAAACTTTCAATTCCCCCAGATTTTATTTTGACCCCGAATTCAAATCCTCGTTATCCATCTGTATTTGTATAGGTTCTCTCGTGTATATTTATTAGCTATTGAATCATGTAAAAATATTTTCATCTCGCAAGATTCCTACATATAATTTAATAGCCGGAAATAAACAGAAACCTCGATATATACAAAACTAGATAGTATTCCTTAACCCAATGAAGACAGTAATTAAAAGACCTTTCACATCAAATCATTCTCCTCCACACCCAATTAAAAGCTCAGGTCTGAAATCCTAACCTTGACCGACATCCCCAGGTTCATAGTTGTCAAGTGACTACTTTTATGAAACTAGTATTCAGTTCATTGGTGAGGAGCCAATTAAAAAGCAAGGAGCCAATTAAAAGGGAGGTTTGAAAGTCTAACTCACCTTTTGGCACTAACCCTGTCGACGCCTCCTACGGCCTCTTCCTGGCAACCGCGGCGATCTTTCCTCCACTTCTTGCCAGCTTAATCTTAGGATCAACCAAATGGAGTTACAACTCTGCCCAAAGATTTTAAGCTACATTTTTGAAAAAATATCATAAAATGAGCTATTTTAGTAGCTTGTTTTGATTTTTTGTTTTGGTTTGCGGATGGCCTGATAAGGCCTTTTGCTGGTTTTTGTTTGGTCATGAATGCAACTCCGGCAGCCTCGCTGCTGCTCCCAAACTGGGAGTTTAGCCGAGTCAAAGCCCAAGGGCTGAAATCCTTAGGATTCTGTAAAAAGCAGTTAACCAATTTGAGATGTGAAGCAAATCCCCATACTACCTTTTTTTTTCTTTTTCTTTTTTTTTTTTTGACAAAAGAGAGAAAAGTTATTAACCCGGACGGCGAAAACGCCCAAACATTGGAGAGTAACAATCCCATGCAATTTATGCTGCAAATTGAACGTGCTCATAATGTCCACAGCCATGCAATCTGGTCATACAAATTAACTCAACCGAATGCCAAGCAATGCACAAGATCATACAACCTAAACCCAGATCAGAGCACCGAGAAACCAGATTGATCAAACGTAAACCTAAAAGCGAAGATTACGCTTAACCAAGCCCCACGGAGGAGTTTTTAAAAAGTGACGGTATGAAATTTCAATCAAATCGAGAATTGGTGGATACGTAGAACCTTACTCATCAAGCCCTCATGCATTGAGAGTATTCTTATTCCCTCAAACATTGAAGCAGGACTGCTTAAGACGAGAACTTTTCACAAACTAACCAAATGAGTGATATTAAATGAGCGCCGTAGATCAACTAAGCATCACAAACCAAACGAGCATCAAAATTTCGGAGTAACAGATAAAGTTTCTTCCAAAAAAGTAAAAGAATGAAGTGAAAAGAAGGAAAAAAAAAAAAAAAAAGAAGGAAATTTAACAAACATCAACGGCTTGCATCTTCCCTTGGATTAATAACCAATCCTATATCTATCTGTAACACAAATAAAGTACATAAATGTATAAGTAGGACACCGTCCAACAGCTGACTAAATAGATCTCTTATTCGGATGTAAGATTATTATTGAGTACTAGGTTTGATTGTCCGTCTTTTTTATATATTTGATACATAAGGCATCCTGTGACTAACTCAAATTCAAGCCCTAGTTCGTTCCATAAAGAGTTCGAAAAGGTCAAAGATTTGATGATGGAATCAGTTAGGACAGAGGTTGAGGTCCAATCCATCTATGGACAAGAAAAACTACCTTCTTTTATTGCAATAAGGTCAAATAAGTTTCTTAGTTTAGACAAATTGAATCAACAAGATCAATTATTTGATTAAACTTAAGGTCTCCATAAGGTTGATGAAAGTACCACACAAACATTGAATGTTTGAGGTGAAGAAAAACCAATATGATGTCTGGTTGAAGAACAAACGGGCAACGTGAGGTTAATATACCACAAAGCTGTGCCCCAGCTACTTCAGTTCTGAAAAGAGCTTCGGTGCCACCTGTGTAATGAAAATACAAGAAATAAAACAAATCAACACATGTAATTTGATTTACGAACAATAGAAGATGGGATGGAACCAAGAAAAAAACAAGACTTACACATTTGTCAACACAAGACCGATAGTCGAAATATTGTCCGGTGCAGTGCTTGTGACCCATTTCATCACCTTGGATCCTTTTGACACATGTCTATGGAGAATGACATGGCTTCATATTAGCAACATGCAGAGTATATATAGATGCCAAGGAAAGGGGAGAGAAGAGCTGAACTGCCTAACAAGCAAGGGTTAAACATACACCAAGCCTGATTGACTTTCTGTGTTCAATGTAGCCAGCGGAACAGGAACAGACTTCAGAGGGCAAGGGGGGAACTAATCAGGGGATGGGCCGCACAATGCTGCTATAGTGGAACTACAAG
Source organism: Vaccinium myrtillus (assembly GCA_016920895.1). Taxonomy (NCBI): domain Eukaryota; kingdom Viridiplantae; phylum Streptophyta; class Magnoliopsida; order Ericales; family Ericaceae; genus Vaccinium; species Vaccinium myrtillus. The sequence goes on along the minus strand of CM029278.1, from coordinate 26,643,402 downwards.
CAAAATCCATGAGCCGCGGAAAAAAGAAGACATACCTAGTAGTCAAAACTCAAAAAGGAACATATGGACATGATTCTGTTTATTGTGATATTCTGTACTCTCTTTTTTAGAATTATTCATTGATATTTGCATCATCTTGTTTTCCTTTTCACCTAAGGCCAAAATTGTACACCAACACTATTCACTGTTGTTCCTAGAGATTTTGCAAAAAGGCTATAGTAACAGCTTATTTGTAACCTTTATACCAGTCTCACATTGTATCGATATAGAGCGATAACATGAATTGTGTCAACTGTATTGTACATGTTTTCTAAAGCATTTCTGTTTTGTTTTGCTGTATGACAAGAAGCTACAGATTTGCTGACGATTTTTAACCCTTGCTTGAAACAGTCGGTCATCATAGGTTCTAACCACTGACTTCCTACATATATATGTACGCACTGTATCCATACAACCTCCTTTTTCTTGTATTCTTTTTTTAGTTCCATATGAGCCATGTTTGCCATGATGAACAAAGTAGATACAGCTAGTGATGCTCAAATAACTTTACATTCAGATAAAAGAGCTAGGCAGTATAAGAAAAGGACTTAGAGATGTGAGGAGCTCCAAAAATACCACAGCTGGATATGCATTTTAGTAAAGTTAAATTCAATATCCAAAGTTAGGAAAGCACCTGATAATTAAGAAAAGGTTTCACACATTTTGGATTGCAAGATTCTTCAAGGTACTTCTTCTTATCAACAAGTTGCTCATCCGCCCTATTATAAAGGAAATTTTGTAAACTACAGTCCAGCTGATACAAGTTACATATTACTTATGAAAATTAAAGGAAAAACACAGACAAATTCATTTCCGAAGTACAAAATCTATTAACATACCAAATATGCATCACAACACCAAATATGAATGAATCTACTATACATCCAAGATTTTGATTTCTTCTATACATGGGTGGCATCCCCTTCATGCCTTTTCGATAAAATTCTATTACTTATCCAAAAAAATCCAAGATTCGCTATGAATATGAGCATCACCTAGAAAGCATCTTTTCTTCCTTTCAATGAGTGAATTTTTGTTGAAAAGGAAGGAAGGGCACAACCTCCACAAAAGAGATGCAGAGAAAGACTCAGAAAGGACACCCATGAGTCATAACTGCCCTTAACTCTGTGATAGCAATAGAAGATTCTTCCCTACTCCCTAGTATATATCGTATTTGGCAACATGGTTTCAAATACAAAAGAAGCTCAACATTTAATTAAGAAACCCTTAACAAACCATCAGAACCATAGATTTTCCGTAATTTAACACTAGTACGTCATAGAAATTAACACCCAATAATAGTGGGAACTTGAGACCTTAGTTGCACGAAGTAGGCGCAGGGAGCGGGAGCAGGGGAGCCAATATATTCAATAGTTTAATATTCCTAATACAGACTAACATTATAAGATGGAGTAAGACCAGTCAGTGGAAAACAGCATTTTACTCTTAGTTCAACAGGGTATGAGATAGGTGATACCGTAATAGGCATACAGTCTAACCCCGGTCTTCAAAAACAAGCCTTACTCCATTCTTTTGTGGAGAGGCTAATCTTGATACTCAACTCAACAATACGTGTCAGTATACTAGTCACAGCCTTTAATTGTTACTTTAAGAAGGTGACTTACAAGATAACTTAATTCTACTGGTTAAATAGGTAAGAATTGAGTACAATAACCAAGAAGGTTGGTCCAAGTCATTTAGTGAAAAAACTACAAATGTATCTTAGCACAATAGCACCCATCCTAACTTAACTCTATATTTTCAGGTTAGTCCCACCTTAAGGTATCTGGAGAATGGCATAATGTAATCAATCAAGATTCATGGAAAAGTTCTAGAAAAAGATTGGTCATATGTTATAACTTAGTTAATGGAGCTTACACTTTCGGACAAATTGATTTAAGGGTTTCAACGGGTATTGCAATCTATCTTCCTTTTTCTTTTTTTTTTGGCAATCAGTATTGCAATCTACTTATTTTAATATAGAAAGAGATAGCACCAATTGGTGTCCCCTTTTTTGTCATTGTGTCAACCTTTTCTTTTCCTAATTGCCCAGAGTTAAGTTGGCTATGTCTTTTCAACTGAAAGGGCAACAACGTAAATCAACAAATCACTCCACGTTGTAAGTGGTAATTGCTGCTCTTTAGACACGGGAAAAAAATGAAAAATTGAAGGCCAAAAACTGTTGCAGTTACAAATGAACAACTCCATACCAAATTAACATTCATCACGACAAAAGACTACAGATAAATCACAGTTATCTCCAAATTTAATCAGTTACAACTTCTTTGGAATTTTCTTTCGCATCACTTGCACATGCATCGCGTGTGCCCTAAACAATAGTCCAATTTTAAAGACCAAGGGATGCATAAACCCCATAAAGTCATAAACCAAGTAATAATATACAAAACAACAAAATTTAATACCATGGAAATCAATCAAAACACTTATTACCCACATGGGAATCGAAGAGTAACGACCAGTTAAGTGCAATGGAGGTGCTGGAATCGCCTGAAAACAAGCAAATTTTCCAAAATAATAAGTTAACACAAAATCCAATACCTAATCCCAACTCACAATCAAATTAATGGCTCCATCAATCCCAGATTCAAATCTTTAAACGAAAACGACAAGTATGTACAACTGACAAATCTTAGGTCAAGGACGGACGTAAGATTTCAATGTCGGGAGGGTGAACTTTAAAGCTTTTAATCACCTATGAAAGGCGCTATCAAATTTTAACATTGTATATAAAAAACAGCGTCACATAAATTAATGTACATATTTTCGATCAACCTATTGTTACGAAGACGCAGTTATATATTATACAAGATGCGTACAGTCTTATGCATCCATATCCATCCCAAAAGGTAAAATATTATATCTAATGTCAAAATATTTTTGATAGAAATACAAGATATCATCCAAATTTTTCAAAAAAAAATTCTTGGATAGGTGTGTTTTAAATTGTTGTAAAAGATATTGGGCAGGCAAACCTATAGTTTTGACGTTTGAAAGAGAAAATTATAATACTAAATACTTGTAAAGAAAATTTGAAATTTTGGTTATGCTATCACCTGGCTCATCCACCCCTCGTTCCGTCCTTTGTTTGTTAAAATGTTCTTTTTTCTTTTTCTTTTTTGTTCAATGGTCAAGGTCTATGCTTACACGCACCTCCACTAAATTAATCCCCTCTCGGTTTGGACAGAGGCAGGCCATCCACGCCAGCACCCAGAAATTCACAAGAAATTACTTTTTTGTGGCCTGGCCTAATAATCGAATCAATTTTGTTTAGGGATCACACCCACCAAACAACCGGAAAGGCTCAAAGTTAACGTATTCAGGCAATATACAATACAAGAGTGCAAATATACGTGTCATAGATAAAAGAAAATAGTCGAAATGGAAGATGGGTCTGGATAAAGAACTGCGAAATGAATTGGCAAAAATTTAAAACTATAAAGCGATCGAGAATGTGAACGATCGTACCTTTGGGTTTTTAAGCCGCGAGAGATCGATGCATATGGGGAAGAACCAGCAGATGACTACAAGAGAGGACCTGACGCTCGCTGATAGTGTTCTTGATGTGCCTGGTGCGTAGGATCTGTCCAATTATGGAGTCAATTGGGCCAATCCAAATTTGGGGTAAAGGCGTTGAATTATTGGGCCTTTAATTATGCCACCGAATATTTTTTTAGCCCACTTTGGTAGGGTGTATTGGGCCTTTAATTTTAAGTTCAGGTTGGCTGGTTTGGGGTATACTTACATAGGACTAGTATTTATTTGGGGTTCTGAAAATAAGTCATTTTTGGTGGGCCTAAAGCCTGGGCACCTTGGACTTTATCAATTATGCTGGGAAAACAAAGTTTGATTCGATTAATTTGGTTTTGATGCATGTCAGTGGCGGAGCCACTACCAGACCAGTGTGGGAACAGGCCCACACTGGATTTTAGGGATTTTTTTTTTTTTTTTTGCATTCTTATAGAAAAATGTATTAGAAATTTCACTGATACATCATATTATTTCTACAAAAGATTAATTATTTCTCTTGGGGCACCACTATATGGTGTTATAACATCATTCTCCTATGCATATTGATGTGGGACTTGAGACTAAATATGTGAATTTTACCTAACTATGAGATGATGAAGGCCGGAAAAAAAAAAGATCATGGAGAAGGATTTTAGGGCACCACACAGAGATACCCCAGAACCATCGAATAACTAATTACTGCAAACAAACTTCAATTCATTGAATTTTTTCCTCGAAACTATTAGGTTTTTATGGATTTATAATCACTATATTAACATAAAATGTAAGTCTTTTTTTCCTTACGATATACATCAACAAGGGTTAGTGAAAAAATTAGTGTGTTAACAACTAAAGAGAGTTAGAAATCTCTCAACTAACTCAAATTACAAACCTCCCCTTGGAATTCAAAGAGTACACCCAAATAGGCTGAGGCACATTTTTACACTACAAAGTACTGGCGTTTATGGTCTAATTGTACCCTCACTCGTGTGATTTTTTGGCTACGCCACTGTGCATGTGCTCGATTTCTAACCATTAAATAACGTAATATACTTAGGGAACTATAATATACTTGGGGAAAGTAACCTAAGAGGTTTCTACCTTTCATCCGAAGAACTAAGCCTAAACTGAGATTTTTGGCGAAAATGTGAGGTTGGAAAAGAAGGTGATGGTGATGGCCTTCGGGGTGTGTGTTGAGGTGGGTGAATGAATATTTGTGGATGTTTTAGGAACTCTCCAGTGGATTGTATCTTGGATTTGAGTGGTGGGGTGGTTTGGAACGGAATCCACTCTCTCTCTCTCTCTCTCTCTCTCTCTCTCTCTCTCTCTCTCTCTCTCTCTCTCTCTCTCTCTTCCACTAGAGTTTGTGATTGAAACAGAAAGTGTGTGTAAATTTTCGGATTAGGATTGGTTAGTTTAGGTCTAAACCTCTTGGGTAAGGGTACGTGGTCCCTATAGTGAGCGGCGTATTACAGGGTTGTAGTGAGCTCATCCGACTGTCCATCTCGGTAATGAACGCTTGGATTGTAATCCAAACAATGAACGACTCATATCATTTGGAGTTTGGATTAAATCCGAGCTGTTAGTGCCGAGATGGATGACTGGATGGGGCACACTATATCCTTGTAGGCCCCCGCTTCCCTTGGGTATTGAGATGTAGGTGTAATAGTGTATGGCTTTGATGGTTAAAGGAAGGTGTTGGAGGTGTGTGTTGCTTCATCATTGGTTGAAGAAAAGGGCATGCCAAATATGAAGGTGTTGGAGGTGTGTGTTCCTAATCAGACACTACCACCTTGTTCGGTTTGGGTCTCGAGACCCACTCTGCACGGTCCTCAATAAAATTTTCTTTCTATCTCTCTCTACTCATTACCCTAAAAAACCTCTCTCAAAACCCAAACCGAACAAAGCCTTTTTCTATGGTAACTATTTACTAGGAAATTGTTTAGTGAATTAAACAGCCGCACAAGATTTCCAAGTTAACTATAGAAAGAGTATATGTGATTTGGTTTCTAAACAGAGAATTGGTAATCTAAATTTTTTTTTTTTTTACTGGTCTAGCCTACCAATAAAGAGACCAATTCCATAAAAAAATAAAAAATAAATAAAAAATAAAACTATGAGAATATCAATAATTTTAGTTATTTTTAGTTAGTTTTAAACTCAGTTAAACAAACGAGAATCTGGTGGTGCTGGTGATCGCATTCGAGCCGTCCATCTCGGCAATCACCAGGGGCGCTCTCTAGGGCTGATCACCAGCACCCCCTCTTCCATCTACCACTGGACTACCACTGCACTTGCAAGACTCATTCTATAACTTTAAGCGCACCAAACCCTTTGTTTCAGGCTCTTATTTGCTTCATTAAGCGAACGTAATCCTACAGTTCTAAGAATTGATGGGATGATTTGTGAACATCATTTTTTATTAATACAATCACTTACCCACTTAAATTACTTGATTACAATGAGAAGGTTAATTAATTAATTAGTACCCTTGATGATCTCAGGATCAGGTCGCAAGAGAGAAATTTCTTGTGAATTCCTTAATCTCGGCGTGGATGGCCTGTCTTTGACAAGACCGAAGAGGGGATTAGTTGACGTGCGAGTAAGCTAGTCCGAACACCCCGACTGTCGAACCAAAAACAGAAAAAACAAAACCCTTGTTGATCTGATTTGCTTTAGTGAATTGGTTATGTAAGGCTTACAAGTTATAACCAAATTATGAAAAATGATTTCATGTATTACCCAGATAAATTAACTCCAGGAGTGTTCTGGGTAATCAAATCAAAACATAATACACACATCGCCAGCAATAGTCCTCATCTTTCCAAAAACCATGCATTCCTTAAATAAGAGAGGCTATTTTGCCTTAGAAAATTTCCTGTTATTCCCTAATGTAAGACCAGTCTGACTAATATTTGCCTATTTGGTACTCTTAAATCAATTATTTTAGTCAAGTGTCTTGCCAATTAATTAGAAACTTGCCTTTATTACATACAAAATTTGGTACTGAAAATCTTTGATTGAGGATTTGCTCCCAAATTTTCTCCAAATATTATTTATTTTCTGATTTCTCTAAGAAATCAGGATTTAAAAGCCCTTGCTAACCTTTCTTCCAACCAGGTTGAACGGTTCTTCGCATAAGACATGAAATATTTGTCATCAATATTATCAGGTCTCTCTTACACTATTCAACTTGTGAGACACATATATATCTTTTCCTTTCATATTTAATCTCTGCTTCATAAACCTTCGAAAAACCCCGGTCCGCGACTCTTCCCTAAACCCTTCAGCAGTTCGACGGTGACTCCCCTCTCCGATCTATATCCGATCTTTTCTACGCTATAAAGGTATTTTTTTGAAGCTTTATAATCTCCTCTCCCATGTCACTTTGATTTATTGCATTATTTTTTGATTCTTTGCTGCCAATACTTGCGTTTGATATAAAGGTTTTTTTTTTTTTTTTTTTTTTCTGGAATTTAGAACGTTATTTGTTGTTCCATTGAATACAAGCACAGAGCTTAAGAAGTTCATCTCAGGAGTATTTCATTCAATACCAAGTTCGGTTCTTTGATTATTTCATTGCCATATTTAGATTTAAACCATTCATTCCAATTTTGAGTGCCCAAAAACTATGGCAAGAGAAATCTTCCTCGGAACCAAGGCCCTATAGTGAGATTCGTGTAGTGAGCGAATCGTGACCGTCCAAATAAGTGTATGGAAAGAGAGGTCATGTAGAATAATGGGTTTAGTCAATATGATACTTCGAGAAAAAGGAGAGTTTCCTTTGGACGTCTTTTGGGCATTAACTCTTGTCTCCGCTATAACCCAAGTCACTGCCTCGGCGCCGCTCATGGCCGACAATAACTTCCGGTCTGCCGTAGACTAACCAGCCGCAATTATCTCCCAAGAGAACAATCTTTGGTGCAGCGGTCGAGGGGTTTCTCGACTGGGTTATTGGGTTTACAATAGTTTCGGCAAATTGCGGTATTTTTTATTAACTTCATTGTGTATATGTTATACTATAATTTTTAGTTATTGGAATGAAACCCCAAATAAATTTCCTATTAATTAGCATGGCAGTATTAATATGGTTATAACTTATAAAGCATGCAAGTTCCTATTTTCCCACCCCAGCGGGTTGTGCTAGGGAGTACGCAATTTTTTTTGGCCTTTTCTTTTTTGTTTTGTCCTTCATGGGGTATGCCCCTTGTAGGCTGTACATTCGCTTATCCCCTTTTAATTTCAAGCTAAATTACCCACACAAAAAAAAACATGCAAGTAAGATGGATTTAGATTCTATGTTCCTACTGCTTTTGGGTGTTTTTTTTTTTTTTTTCATACTTGCAATAGATTCTTAATTTGTTACTATTAGACTTAACTTTTCTTCTTTTTTTTGCCTATTATCTTTACTCGCGTACTTATCGATGCGCGATACATATCCTGTAACGATTCATAAAATAAAAAAACGTGATAACCTTGAAAAAAGCATTAAACCTAGTTTCACAATTTCGTCTATTAGTTGTGGTTGGTTATTTAGTTTGATGAAACTTGTCTAACAAGTAATTAATCATATCCTTTTAATTATGACCGAAAAATTGTCGATTTGACAATTTTTCATGGTTCTCTTTCTTTCTTATACTCAGGTGTCATGGAAGATGAGACGGCAAGTATGATCGTGGACGATCGAACGAGTGAAACTGCAGAGAATTTCGAATGGAGTAGCCCTCGACAAACAATCCTCGAAAGAAAGCATCAACGAATCGAAGGAACCGAGTTGCCCCCGAAATTCAAAGGCGTCGTTCCACAGCCAAACGGGCATTCGGGAGCGCAAATCTACGCGAATCACCAGAGGATTTGGTTGGGGACGTTCAAATCAGAGTTCGATGCTGCCATGGCATATGATAGTGCATCGATCAAGCTTCGTACCGGGGACAACTTCAGAAACTTCCCGTGGACCAATCTCACCGTTCACGAGCCTAAATTCCAAGCCCTTCATAGTACAGAAGCAATTTTGAACATGATCAGGGATGGATCTTACCCATCGAAATTCGAAGAGTTTCTGAGGAGCCAAACAGGAGAAAACGACTCAGGTGTCAATCTCATCAAGGTCCAAGGGCATCATGGGGGTGTTTCTTGTAAACTTCTTTTCCAAAAAGAATTGACACCAAGTGATGTGGGTAAGCTTAACAGACTTGTTGTCCCAAAGAAATACGCGGTCAAGTTCTTCCCTCCGATGTCTGAGGACACCGAAGAAAATATGGATGGCGCGAAGATAGATGAGGTACATCTCTTTTTCTACGACAGGACGATGAGGCTATGGAAATTCCGGTACTGTTATTGGAAGAGTAGCCAGAGCTTTGTTTTCACAAGGGGTTGGAATCGGTTCGTGAAGGAGAAGGGGTTGAAGGCTAACGACATCGTTGCTTTCTACGTATGTGAGGGTAGGGAACGAGCGAAAGAAGGTCAATCGTTCTTTGTTATCGATATATGTCTCACCGGAGGATCAAGAAACGCTACAGTGGATGGTGGGATTAGCCAGAATGTCGATATACAAATGGATTTAAGTCTGAGATTGGGACAAATTGAGTTAGTTAAGGAAGAAGAGAAAGAAGAGTTTAAGCAGCAGCATCAGGTGTTTCCGGAGTTGGATTTGGCACCCAAAAGGAAGGGGATTGTTAGACTTTTTGGTGTTGAGCTCAATTGAGGATACAAATGGCCCAGTGTTTGATATAGGAGCTCTTCATTTGTTTTTGTTTTTCTACCGAGGGTGTTTCAGTAAGAGTGTTTTTTAGAATAAACTAGTTTTCCACGGCTTTTTATGTGATGTATGGTGAGAGAATGGCATGTCTCGTTTTTTGAAAAAAAACTATTTTTTGTTACTGGAATAAGGTTATTTGTGTGAGTTTCCTTTTTCAAGAAAAAAGTTTCAAGGACTTGTTTTTTGGGACAGAGGGGCTCTGCTGGCCCTTGCCAGGGACAGCTCCTGCTGTCTCCGGCGATTCCGGGGAGTTCCGGTCTCGTGTCGATGATCGAAAACGTTCACGTCGAAGAGCTCGCCGAGTAAAACAAGTGTACCAAAAATTAGCTCAATCGGATACTATTTAGTACCTGATCGGTACAGATATAACTCAGCAATAATGGGTTTGGGTGGGTATGATCTAGTGTTTTGGATGCATTCTCTTCAGGATAAAAAATGTTTCGATTAGGTACTAAATGATATCCGATTGAGCTAATTTTTGGTACACTTATTCTACTCGGCGAGCTCTTCGACATGAACGTTTCCAATCATCGACACGAGACCGGAACTCCCCGAAATCGCCGGGGACAGCACCTGCTGTCCCTGGCAAGGGCCAGCAGAGCCCCTCTGTCCTGTTTTTTGGGGGAAGTACAGAAATCAATTTGTTCAAATAGTTTTACAATCTAAATATGCTGGCTATTTTTAAAAGTCTGGTTTTATTTTGCCTATATGCCACATTTATCGATCCGGGACTCCTTGCATCTTAAATTTTTATTTGTTGTCACCAAACATAATTTACATCTTTCATTTTAAAAAGATCATATGCGTACCATGCCAAGAATAAAAAAGCAATCATTTTTGTTGACACGAACAAAAATTTTCCAAAGAAAAAGGATACTTACTGAAAATATTCTCTTTAATTATATCAATTTTTCAAGTTGATTTAGAAGAGTTCTGCAAGTTTCTTCAATGAAATTCTTCTTAAAATCATTACATATGTGTGGAAAAACTCTCTACAATCCAAAGTTATCTAACATTTTTTGGTCGCGAGTATGAAACACAAACTTTGACAATCAATTACATTCGAATTTACGGTTTCTGTAGTGCACCAAATCACTATACCCCGTAGTGCCTTGAATTGTGGGTCTTCTAAATTCTCCATGTATCATCTGAACCATTCATTTTGTAGGAAATTTTGAGTAGATTATTAATGCAAAACATCATATTTATTGAATATTGGTAGCCATATTAATGTCGTGCCCAATTTTATTTTATAAAAATAGATGACTAATATGATATATAGACTGAACTGTAAGACAAACGTGTCTCAATCACGTGTCAATATTATTTTTTTGTTCACATAATATGTTCAAGGTTCCTGAAAAAATGAAAGATCCAGATCATAAAGAGAGTTTCTACACATCCCCACAATTGAGAACGCTATGAGGGTGTAGTGTCCTAAGATACTACAGGAATCCCAAGTCCATGTATATACACACAAACTTAGAGTTCTCAAGTAGCAAGAAGTTAGAATGGAATATAATTTTGTTGTAATTCCAAAAATATATGTAGTTATGCTCCTGTGATGGGGATCCGGGGATCCTGTAGGGCACTTCGATCCGTTCAATGAAAATCGGGTAGTCTGGGAAGCAAACGTCCGGGTTTTCCATCAACACAAGTTTGGAGGGCGAATTTGCTTTAAGGACAGAGTATCCAATACTCACCTCAATCCCAATTTCATGTTCTTATTTTCCGTCTGTTGCCAATTTGCAGTGTACTAAAATTGGTTCGATTCGATTTCTTGTTGCTATCAGTTTCTGATTTCGATTACTGTTTTGATTGTTTATTTCCAGTATTTTTGAAACCGGGTTGTAAAATCTTAAAGCAAATTGTTTACAACGGTTTTACATACTGAAAAATTTAATCTGTGTTTTTTATTCTGGATAGTTTACGAATCGGTTTTTTTTCTAGGTTTTATCTGGTTGTTTGCATTCTGTTATTCGGGTTTCGTTATTAATTCTCAGTTCTTTTCGAAATCTGGTTTCTCTCTGGAATGGTTATGTCTGTTCATATAGTGGATTTTAAACTTGCTTTCGAAAGCACTTGATTAGAGTTTTGGATTTCCATGTGGTTCATGTGTTTGGTTTCTTAAAATTCCATGCAGTCGTCGGCATAAAACCTTTTACAACTTACTGTAATTTTTTGCTTTCATTATTAGTTTTTGGTTCTTTCAAGTTTGGCATTTAGTCTAATTGCTTTGCCTTGCTGTTTAATTACATCACAACACTTGGTTTATAGTTAGTGTTCGTTAGCCAATTTTTGTTCTTGGTTGACTATATAAAATAAAATAAAACAGTGTTTATTACATTAGATTAGTTTTTTTTAGATTTGTGAGTGGTTTAAACTTGTTACTTACTTGTGTGTCAATCTTCTATTTGTGTAACAGAAATAACTATCGAAACCTCTATAACTGGAGATGTTCCTCTCGTGACCCCTGTTGTGGTTTCTCCTGCTGTTGTTGCACCAGCTCCGGTCGTGGTGCCAGAGAAACATTCTGAAAAGCCGAAAAAGTTCAATGGAACAAAGTTCAGAAAGTGGCAACAAAAAATGTTGTTCTACCTTACGACTCTCCGTTTGGCAAGGTTCTTGACAGAAGATGCCCCCACTGTGGCAGAGAATGAGACTGATACTCAGGTTCGTGTTGCCTATGATGATTGGAAGAACTCCGATTTTCTGTGCCGCAACTACATTCTCAATGGATTGGACAATGTGTTATACAACGTGTACTGTTTGGTCAAAACTGACAAGGAACTATGGCTTACCTTGGAGAAAAAGTATATATGAGAAGACGCCGAACTGAGGAAGTTTGTTGTGGGAAGGTTCTTGGATTACAAGATGACTGACTCGAAGTCCGTGATGAGTCAAGTTCAAGAACTCCAAGTTCTACTTCATGAGATTCATACTGAAGGGATGATCTTGAATGAATCGTTCCAAGTGGCTTCCATCATTTGGAAACTCCCGCCTCTCTAGAAGGATTTCAAGAAGCAAATTAAGCACAAGCATAAGGCTATGAACTTGGAGGATCTGATTGTACGTCTGAGAATGGAAGAGAGTACTCTTAATTTGGACAAGAGGATTGTGAATCAATATGCAACAAAGACCAACATGGTTGAACAAGAGGGTAAGGCTAAAAAATGGAAAAAGAGCATCAATAGGAAGAATTTGGGCAAAGGTATTGACCTCAGGCCGCGAGGAGGTGTGGGCAAAAAGGCTAAGTTCGATGGAAAGCACAAGTTTAGCGGGAAGTGCTTTGTTTGTGACAATCAAGGATATCGGGTTGTTGAATGTCGTAGCAAGAAACAATCACATGCCACTATGACTGAAATGGAGACTCTCTCCAATTATGTTAGAGAAATTAGTCTCTCTGATGCGGTTTCAGAAGTCAACATGGTGGATTCTAATCCCAAAGAGTGGTTTGTGGATACTAGCGTTACTCGTCATGTATGCGTAAACAAGAAGATGTTCACCGCCTATGAAACGGTGGATTCTGGCGAACAACTCTTCATGGGAAACTCCTTGACTTCCAAGGTTGAAGGACTTTGAAATGTGATTCTGAAAATTACTTCTGAAAAAGATGTGACTCTCAAGGATGTGATGCACGTGCTAGAGATTCGCAAGAATCTGATTTATGGCTCGCTTTTGGCCAAAAGTGGCTTTTGCTTGGTTTTCCAAGCTAATAAGATTGTGTTGAAAAAACAAGGAGTGTATGTGGGTAGGGGTTACATGGTTAACAGTTTGTTCAAAATGAATGGGCTGACTAAGGTTCCGGCTTCTCCGGGTCTGACTAAGGTTCCAGCCTCTCCGAGTATCAATGAAATGAACACAACTTCTGCTTATATGATTGAGTTTTCTGATTTATGGCATGATAGATTATAACATGTTAATTATGGTAATTTGACACATTTGATAGACTCAGATTGTATACCAAAAATAAACTCAGGTCATAAATGTGAAGTATGTATAGAGGCTAAAATGACAAGGAACTCTTTTCATAAGGTTGAAAGAAGTACAGAACTGTTTGGACTAATTCATACAGATTTGTGTGACTTAAAGTTTGTTTAAACTAGCAGTGGAAATAAGTACTTTATTACTTTTATTGACGATTGCACGAGATATTATTATGTTTACCTGCTTAAAACCAAGGGTGAGGCTATAGAAAAGTTTATCCACTACAAGGGAGAAGTGAAAAATCAGCTTGGCAGAAAAATCAAAATGGTTATAAGTGATCGAGGTGGTGTATAAGGACCAGTCGTTTGGTGAATGATCCAAATAACAAAACTCTAAAATAGATGATGAATGTCATGTTGATAAGTTCATGATTACCACAGTACTTGTGGGGGACACAATTCTCTCTGCTAACTTTATTCTAAACAAAATCCCACACAAGAAAATGAATGGCGACACAATTCTCTCCGCTAACTATATTCCAAGCTCAAAGATAAGAAGGCTCTCTCTCTCTCTCTCTCTCTCTCTCTCTCTCTCTCTCTCTCTCTCTCTCTCTCTCTTCTCCAAAAACCCTAGCCACCACTAACATTACTCTTCCTCCTTCCCCTCCCCCCCAGGGTTTCAATAACCATGGTGGTGGGAGGGGAGGGTCATGGTACTATTTATTTTCTTCGTTCGTTCTTTCTTTTTCTTTTCTCTCTCCAGATCAACGACTTGTCATCTGATCTGAGAGGGTTATGTCTCTCGCTTTGTGAGAGTTGTTAGTTTCATCTTTGGACGAATTTTCGTCTACAGATCGGGTACTTTCAGGCGTGGTTGCTTTACAATGGTATCTGTGCCAACAGTGTTCTTACCCGACATGATATCACTGGCAGGGCAACTCGTGGTGGCTTTGAAGATCTGTAGTTTTGAAAGTTCATTGGTGCGAGCATGTTTGGTTGGAGTCCATCCGATCGTCTGGGTATTCTTTGTCTTTTATCTTTAACTAGCACTAAGTCTCTTCAGAGATGCTGATTCTAGGTATGAATCTTGTAAGTGCCGTTGTTTGCGTCAGGTCATGTCTGGGTTAGGGTAAAACACATCGATTGTCTTGTGCGTTTCTTGTTCTCTATTAAGATGATTAGTTTGGCTTTGTCCAAGATCTTTGTAATGAATTTCGTTTTTGTAAGTGCCGTTGGGCGTTCATTAATATAATCTTCTCATTTCCGTGTCAAAAAAAAAAACTATATTCTAAACAAAATTCCACACAAAAAAAATAAATGTTACACCTTATGAATTATGGAAAGGTATCAAACCTTCATATAAGTTCTTGAAAATGTGTGGGTGTTCGCCCAAGGTAGCAGTTCTCAGTCCTAAAAAGGTTAAGATTGGATGAAAAACCGTTGATTGTGTTTTTATCGGTTATACTTATAATAGCAGTGCCCATCGTTTCCTTGTTTATGAGTTAGAGATTCCTGGTATCCATCCCAACCTCCAACTATTTTGGTCCTTTGCAAAAACAGACTATCAATACTTGTTTACGTAGAGAGTGTCTTTTATATTTCCTTTAGGACTGTGAAAACTTTGGACTTGACCCTCATAGCCATCAAACAAAAGTATTGTCTTACCAGTAAGGTTGGAGAGTTCACTGACATAGTTACATGGTTCGTTACATGTTATGTAGACATACAGTCCTAGAACAGGTGTTACAACCTTATTGGATCAACATAAACTACTCAAACTATTAGGAATAGGCTTGAAATATGAAACCAAACTACTTAAGTTCAAGCTCATCTTCGCTCTTTAAAAGCTCATTTTTATCGGTCAGTATATATACAAACCAAGTTTGAACAATTTTGGAAAACGCATCTACTTTCAAGCTAAACTAGAACAATCTACTACTTCGCACTTTCAAATTGTGTTGTGTTTGGTTCCATAGATTCAGCTCACACGGTAGACAAGTTAATCTTTAGCATGTACTTTGAAGCTCATTAAGTTTTCAAACTAAACTTTAACAGCTCTATTATCAGCTCTAATTAAGACAAAAACTTGTTGAGTCGAATTGGTAGCAAGTTAACCATCATAGTTTGTTTTCTTTGACCATGTTTGGTCTTGTTATGTTAAAGCATCTATAATGCTCACTATAGCAGACTTGCTAAAAGTGGACCGAACTTGTTCCAGACAAGTCCAGTCCTCTACTCTTCAATTCTCACACCTAATTTGATTGTTATCATTGAAAGTTCCTCACCTAAAACACATTTCCTGACCATCCACTAAGTGGACCATGTCACCTTTCTTGGCTGCAAAAGGCAGCAATGAAGCAACTTTCATTTTCACTTCCATCTAAAGATCATCAAAACCCCTTACCAAGCGGGTGTTTCTTTTTCGAAGTTATTTTAAGGTCCAAAAGTTATTGTTTTGAGAAACTACGATTTTAAAAAAAATAGGCTAAAAATGGTGTTATATATAAGAAGTGGTAAAAATGGGACAAAAATGTCTTGTCGGAAATTCCCACCCCTAGTAATAATGCATCGTGTTCTCGTGTCTTGTCGGAAATTCCCACCCCTAGTAATAATGCATCGGCGAATCTGAACAGTTGATTACCAAAATGGACGGTTCGGATCGGTTGGCAGGGCTTGCCGCCCCTAAGGGACAACCAAAGCCCCGGGTTCGTTGTATGCATACCTCATTTCACCTCTCCTCCTCGGTCCCGACAATACCTTGCATGTATACATCATTTCATCTCTTCAATCTCTCTCTCTCTCTCTCTCTCTATACATGCGTAGTGATAGATAACTATGTTGCTAAAATCGAGAGAGTGTTTTTACCTAATGAAATGACTGAAGTGTCAAATGCAGCAACCAAATATAAAAGTTCTTGTAAATTATGGTACACTAAAAATGAGTGAAAAGAGTCTAATGGAAATGCTCTGAAGCCATTACAAACATAGCCTACAGTTTTCAATTTTTCATAGCAAATCTGTAAAAGTTGAAGTTCCAACATGAGGCACAACAAGAAGGAGAAGATGATATTGAGTTTTACAACATAATAGTGGCAATAGTTAATACTCCAATCTCCTATCCTAAATGACATGACAAGAAGAAGAAAATACCCAGAAAAAATAAAAGGAAATAAAATTTCTGAGACAAGGCACTACCACTGCTTTCTTCATGTGCCTTTCTGATAAACTACTGTTTATTTCTATTCTTTTTGTTATGTTCTATTCACAAGCCAGCTTAGTATCAAAGCTGCTCAAGCAGATTGCAAAAGCCTGAAATGCAGATAGAGGATACCGGTAATCCATCGTAAACATGTCTTTACCAATCTTTCCAAACTGCAGGATAACTTTGTCGTGTTCCGGTTGATTTGGCTGAGAACCCGTTGGTGCACTGCCTGAAGCCGGTGGCTGATTGGCGGCAATCAACTGGAAGTTCTTGACGGATGCAACGGTCACTCTCCCTCGAAAATTCAAACACCAACACTGCAACTGCTCATGCCACCTCGGTGACTTGTTTTTAAGTACCAAGGGTTTCCCCTTTCCGTCGACATCAATGTTGGTAGCATTGATTTCGGAAAACCGTGAGCTGGCAAATTCAGTTTTCGAGAAGGACATGCTACGGAAAGAGTCATCAAGGAGGGAGCGGGGAAGAAGGTCGTTGGGTTGGGTCGGGACAGTGCCGCCTGCCTCTAGGGATGAGGCAGGTATTGAGTGCATGACACAATGCATCCTTCGTGGGCCCCGCGTCCCTAGCACGTTGAGCTCATATGAGATTTGGGATATGTTATAGCTTCCGGTAGGAACTTTTGGAGATACTTTTTTGGAGTAGAATCTACGGCTGCTTCGTCCTGGTTGGGGAACATGGGCACCGGTGAATGGGGGTTGAGTATCATATATGATGAATTTTGTGCCGAGGAAATTTGACCTGGGACAAACATACGACGTCTAGTTACAGACAAAATCATCATCAAAGAACACCAGCATGTTTTTCAAAATATGATATTTTGAACAGCCTAAATAAAACGGGTGAAGCACTCGATCGGGAAACTTTCGGAAGAGAATGAAAAAGAAAATACTCAAGTTGACGGCAGATAAAATGAAGAAACAGTATCATAACACAGAAAAGCTGCATGCATAAAATCCCCTTGAAAGAGATAAATACATAGCATTGCATGGGTGGTTGAATTAGACATCCTTCCCAAATGGTGATTCCAATTTCCAAGAACTTCCATAAGGTACCACTTTTGATTCCTTGGACAAGCTTTCACAAGGCAAGTGGATAGTCAAATCCCCTTAATCCTTCCATCTTTTACAGTTCCACTTGTGCAATACAAGTCATTTTATTTAACTAGCCGTAAAACATCCATTTCTCTAGTGTTAGGTGACGTGTCAGGTTTTACTGAAAGTAAATTACGAAGAAAAAGGAATCACTACAAGTTACCTCAGTTTTCCAATATATGTGCTGCTAGATCGTGAAATGTTATCTGCATCCATTGATATAATGTACTCTGTGCAAGTAGTTCGTCGCGTTCTCTTTGCAGAAAGAAGGAATTTACCATTCTCCACTAGCAAAGCTGCAAAAATTGGAACCAGAACATGAAAAGCAGCAATGCTGATAAATGTGAACAAGATTCAAAAGAATGAACCATGATTTACAGCCTACTAATCTAATGGCCAAACTGAATACAAGGATGGAAATAGATGAGGACACAAAATAGTAGCACGGGATAGAAAATCTGCGTATATCTCAGAGAGGTCGTATTTCTTTGGGTTGGTAGTAATGGGATGCTCTCATTATCTAAAATGAAGAACATTTCCCACCAAAAGATCAGTCCAATAATACCACTCACTTCTCTAGGGCCCCCTTTTCCCTTCATTAAAGCTTAAACCGATCTGAAGAGAAGTGTCTCAAACGGTAGAACTCATCGCCTATTGGGTGATTTTACCCTGCAGGACGCATTTTATCTAACCACCCATTTGGGTCTTTGTGTTGCAGGTCTCATTCCCAGGAGCACAAGATCATCACTTTAACTCTAACACCCATTTGGGATCTTTTGTATGCAGATAGGGTATGTTTACTGTGCATTACTTGTTCCTCCCAGGCCACTATTGGAATCCATGACTTGAGTGTGAGTGATCCTATACACTGAGTGTTCCCAGTGAGTTGTGTGATTTGAGACCCAGGGGGTGGTCCCTTGATCCATGTACAACTGGGTTCAATGAGTAATAAGAGGCTTCCCGCTTTTATTCTACTTCTATTTATTTCGTGAAGCTCACGATAAGGAGTCCGTAGGAGCCCCTGCCTTTGGAGTTAGTATGAGCCCCTCTTTGCCTACCTTTTCTTAATAGATATATATTCCTGTAAGACATAGGAAAAGGTGGTATGTCAAATTAGACTTGTCCCTTTTGATGAAACACTGGATAGTTCCGTCACGAGGCCCTGGCTGAAAATCCAAAAGACAAGAATTAGTAATTTTCTCGGAAACATTATGTAATAATCTCCATCAATCAACAAAACCTAGTTAATGCTAAACTGAAAGAACATCGAAATAGAGCCCTATTTTGCATATTAACTGAGGACTTCATTCTCAATTCTAAGAAATTTTAAGAAAGCATTTCACTTGCTTCTCCTCGACAGATATTTTCTTCTCACAGCGTCTCAACACCCCCAATTTTTTAACAACCTGAAGCAGGGCCTTCATTTTAAACATCCATTCGTCCATATTTTGAGATATAGCATCTCTTGTTTCTCATTCCCATTCCATAGTGATGTACTATGATTTGCATTTCGAACATGCATGTCTTTAGTATCCGACGCATATAGAAAATGACACGCTACCTGCTTCAGCGAAACTGGAAAAGTAAGCTTCCCACAGAACTCTGGACTTTTAACAATTTCTTTGCACATACTCCTCCATGAACTGCAAACAGCAGCACAGGCAACGACATGCTTTCGAGCAGGCCATGTACTCTCACTCTCCTCCAATCTTTTAATTACATCGCAAAGGAGCTCCAGAGGGAGGTTAGCCCAGCGACTGCTTTGAATTACCAGAGGTTGGTCATCTAATTCTTGAAATGAACTCTGTGACTTTTCCCTGTGATGTAGCCTGATGTCAAAACCCCTCCTGGATAAGCTCCCAAAACCATCTCTCACATCACGAACTATGCTGCGGAACGACATTGAGTTTCTAACTGATACGTGGCAACGCAAACCAAAAGAAAAGTATTCTCTCTTTCATCCAATGACCAATGACTCCAAGTAAACTAGATTCCACAAATCATGTGGATATGACTGCAAAAAAAAAACAAAACAAAACAAAAGGCAGATTAGGCTTCTTCCACAAAGATACAGGAAAGAATAAAAGAGAAGGATGAAAAGAGGAAAGGCACCCAAAGGGAAAAATTCAAGAAAATACAAGAAATAGAAGAGAAAACATGGAAAGGACAGCTTCACATGGGCCTAGAAGTTACCTAAATTACCAGCTTTTATTGCAGAAGACTTTATTAATTTTTTCAAACCTGACTTGCAATCGATATCAAACTTGGTCCTTATAGTCAGACTCATGATAGGAAGTCTAAAGAAACTATTTTCTCCCTATATCTAAATAGGTGCAAACAATACTAGAGTATAATCCAAGCAAAAGATGTAGGATCGACCAAGAACCCTAAAAAACTATGTTAAAAATCCCAACTTATTAGGGCTATGGTTATCTACGTGGATACACCACAAACTTTTTGACTTGGCAGTCAACAGTTAACACTGAACACTGATGGAACACCTAAAGCAAAAAGGTCAGATGCTAAGCGAAACACTATAAAGGCAAACATTTCTCAACTAAAATCTATTCAAAAACGTATTCCCACCGGTAAACTTTCCGGAAGGCATACTAATCCTCAATAGTTTTATGGAAATGGATCAAGTCATTGAACATAAGGTAAGATGGCCCAGACTTCCAGTAGTCACAAATATATCAAGTAGTCCCAGATGCTAAGCCATGTCAGCAATTATAAGGGCAGACAGCCAGCCAGCCATAGGAACTCCAAATATGGGTCTTTTTTTTTGTGTTCTCAATTAATGGTAGGGAAGGGCCTACCAGTGTAGTAACCCCTTGGGAATGACCATAGTGTTGCCTAACCACCGTGGACTGTTCGGCTGGGAGGTGCCCTAGCGAGATATCCACTATGGAACTATCCGAGATAGGACAACCCATCACCGCAACGCCACTTAGATGTGAGTTAAACAACAGTGCCCTTACACACGGCATCTGGTTCACCTTCAAATATTGGTCTGCACCTACTTAAATCCAAACTCCCCTAAGAAATTATTATCTTTAGGATTTTCGTTTACCAGTTAAAAGATTATGCTAGTCTGAAACACAAATTCACTGCAACAAAATACTCAGGCATACCTATTTTAAGAATCTAAAGCCAAGAAACAGGAGAAAACTAACCTGTCCAGACTCAAGATATCTAGAGTATCAAATAAGGCACAAGGTGATCAAATCTCAATATCTTCTATAAAGATCTGCAATAACCATCCAACTATTAGACCAAAAATCACAAATTGAGTACAGAAATCTCACAAGTGGAACAAGACTTCATCAAAATTCATCCAAAAAACCAGGAAAAATCACCATAAACAAGACCCATCTAGCGATAGATGGAGAAAGGCAAACAAGTTAATTTGCACAATTAATTTGCAGTTACCAAATGGAAAATACATAGAAATCCAACAGAAAATCAGAAATAAAGAACTGTTGGTGGATCAAAGTTTAACTTCAGCTCCACAAGCATCGAAAATATAGTTAATATACACACATAAACACATATATACAGATGATTTAAAAGTTGAGAAATTGAGATCGGAGATCTTTACCTCAGGCCCAAAAGAAATCTGGGTAAATCCATATTTGAACGGATATACATATGGGTTTCTGTAAATTCAGAGAAAAATCCAGAGAAATTGAACTTTTACAGTAAATAGAGAGAGAGAAATGGATCACAAAACGCTTTGTTCCTCTCTCTTTCTGTAAATTCAGTATTTTCACATCCGGACTCCAACGAAACAATAAATTCTGGTTGAACGACCCAGAGGAAGGGAAGAAAAAGGGGATAATGTAAAGGAAAGTGTAGCAGGGTGGAGTATAATATTACCCACTACACGAAACCAAAACCGGGTGCAAAGCAAGAGCCAACACCAAAAAGTGGTTGCTCTGTTTGACTTTTCTATTGCATTTTTACTACTCCTAGGAAGTTGCAGAGAAATACTCCATGAAGAAAGATAAACAATATGCATCTCCGGCAAAATAACAATAATTTATTTTTAAAATTTGTATTTTGCTACCGATTTTTTGTTTTTTTTTGTCATTCGATCGTAATCTATTACATAAGGAGGGAGAATTGGACTCAATCCTAGAATGCATTATGGGGTATCTAAGAACTATACCGCATGAGCTAGCTACCACTTGCTTGTTTTCGAATTTGGAGAGTGCTTTTTGACATGCACTGTAACAAAATTCACAAATTTATTATTTTATACTATTTGTTATCATCGTTTTTTACTATTATTAATTTTAAATATGATATTTTTATTATTATCATCTTTCTCTACTATTAGTAATTTTTAATATAATTTACATATTATACATTCTCATCGAATATTGACCATTTATTTTATTATTATATTTACCTATATACATATGTGTATATTCTATACATATCATTTATATATGTATAGTATACACTTATTTTTTGGTTATGTATGTATGTGTTTGTATACATATTATCAAAATCATATCTTTAAATAAAATGCTATAGAATATTTATATACAAATTTACAACTGATACATTGTATTTTTATTCATATATACGTTGATATTTATATATATATTAATACATGTTTATTTATTTACATATATAATCGTGTAAAATTTTATAGCTATAAAAAATATTAAAAATATAGATATATATAGAAAAATATCCATAAATATTTTGTAATTGATCATTGTTATACGTATGTTAATATAGATATAGGTGTATATATCATCGTTAAAATAATATATTTTCAATAGTTGAAGGTTGTTACTCACCCATATAGGGGATAACTTCTGAATTGTGACTTACTAGGAGTTAATTTTTGAAGGTTTTGCTGGATCTTTTAAAATATTACTAAACCTTCAAATTTCTTAGTTTTTGACATTTGAAGATTTTATTTAATAGTAGTGTTCGGGACATAAATCTGGACATATTTTTAGAACAGTTTGATGCATTTGTATTTTGTAGGATAATAATGAGCTCTATGCTTATCGGATGGCGGATGTGGAAGTAGTTATATTTGGATTTGTGTTCGTCACAAATGCCTGAAGCATTTTCCTTTTGATAATCTACCGTTAGGTGTCCTTTGGCACAAATAATCCACTTTGATTATTTGTTGTCCTTATTCAAAAAAAATCCCGTATTTGTTAGTTTTGTATTAATTTTTTGTGGATTATTAGTTCGTCTCGATGAATTAAGACATGAGGCAATAAAAAATTTCCAAAATGTACAGTTTTTTTTAGATTTCTTATTAGCTTCCTCTCGTTGACATGAGGCAATAATTCCCCAAAAAAAAACATGAAATTAACAAATGCGAATTTTTGAAGACGGCATACTCGGCCAACTTGGAATCCGAGTCAAGATGATTTGGGGTCTAAACATGACAAGGCCAACTAGTCAAACAAAATGAACAAACAAATCATGTTGCTTTTTTTACCCACATTCTAAGTTTCACGGTCTTGTTCCACAGTTTGATTGTTTATGTGTTAGATTCATGTGTAACTCGTTGAAAAAAAATTGATCTTATATCATAAAGATTTAGTCTGATAAAAAAAACAAATCATAAAGATTTAATCGAATCTTATGGACCAGCTTCGTGAGTTATAAATGGTCAGACTCTTAAACAAGTTAAGTCGATACCGATATTCACATCTCCGATTAATTTAATTTTTGCAAGCATGACGTCCACATTGATACCTATAAAATGGACGGATCAAATTGTCAAATTAGACCATGTTGAATTTATTTTATGTTATATAAAAAATCAGGCAAGTTATCCTCATGTAAGAGAATCTTGTAGGGGTGCTCACGGTCCGGATTGGTTCGGATTAGCATGAATCCAATCCTAATCCGCGAGTCACGATTTTTTGAAAATACAATCTGTGTCCGATCCAAAAGTCTCACAGTTCGGTTCCAATCTGATCCGCGAGTCACGGTTCGGTTCCTAATTTATCCACGGATTTTCAACTTATTCTAAAAAAAAATTATCAACTCATTCAAAAACCTAAACTCAACATTGAAACAAACACTTCAGTTGTATAGTTTAGTAGATGAGAATATAAAGCATCAAGAATAACAGAGAAAGAGCAGTCATTGGAAAGAATTAACGAAAGCTTGTTAAACATTCCAACAAATTAATTAAACAAATCTAAATTTCAAATAATGAACATTAAACTTGTTAAACATGCCAACAAACACATATAAATAGATAGTCACAAGCACAAAACGCAGATATCATTTTGAAATTCCGAACAAAGTAGGCTACAAAAATACATATATATTTATTTTATTTTTTAAATTATATAATAAAAATCTCACGATCCGGATCGGTTAATCCACAGTTTCAAAATCAAAATCCGTGTCCGGACCGCAAGTCACGGTTTTTTATTTTTTGAATCCGTGTCCAGACCATTAATCCATGATTAAAATCCAAAACGTGTGGATCGGTTCAGTCCGAACCGGATTCACAGTTCACCGGTTTTACTGGGCAGCCCTAGAACCTTGATTCTTATTTTTCACCATCAATGTCAAGCTTGTGTCTTATTTTTTTTAATTTAGTCAAGGTATAGAAACACTTGTTTCTTTTTTTTTTCTTGAAAGTGTAAGAACTTCAATTTTTTTAACCATAAACATATCAGACATTCCATTGATATAAAATCCAAATACAGAGCATGTTCAAAGGACATTACCGGTCCGAGGATACAACAACAAAAAAACAACAAAAAGGAAAGAAATAAACCGCAAAAAACCTACAACAATAGTGGAAAACCAACAAGTCCACTCAAGACTGGGTTTGGTATAGGTAGATCCGCACAAGAAGCTGAAATACTGGTCCTACCGTCAATGTTGAAGCCGCGTTGTCACCACGTTGTTGTCAAACCCGACCGCCACCACCTTCAAGAGACTGATGGAAGCTAGAGCTCAAATCCACCACGGATTGGTGGTGGGCAACTCAAAAATAAGGGGAAAGGGGAGATCGACACGATCTCAACCCAGATCTGCAAAGACGGAGAAAGGAGATTGAGTAGTTGGGGGACTAATAGTGGGGGAGGGGGAGGAAGAGAGTTAAAAAGGGGGGGAATAAAGGAGGGGGAGAACGAATGGGGGTGGCAGCAAAGGTGAGAGGGAGGAACCCACACCCAGATCTCTCTCTCTCTCTCTCTCTCTCTCTCTCTCTCTCTCTCTCTCTCTCTCTCTCTCTCTCTCTCTCTCTCAAGAACTTCATCAATAGCAACAAAAGTACAACTGTGCTATAGCCATTCCATAAAGAGCGTTGGCGCTTGGCAACGAACGAAAATCGAGAAAATGCCTAAGGAACATAATACAGCGTATTGATTCGCAAAACACCAATGATACAAAAACTATGCTATCACCAGTAGATATGTGGGCGCCGATGACAAATGAAGGCCAACAAAAGCCCTAAGGTACGGAGCACAGTGTGTGCATGTGTAGCAAAAAATACAATATAAGCATAAACAAAAACTAACACTTCTTGTTCAAATTCCTACCTTAAACTCAAAACTGACTTATTACACTTTACAAGATAAGTCATCTCACAATACATCGACTTTGCCATACTAACATTCGCATATCCATTTAAAGGTAATTTTTGCAAGCCTGTTGTTCGGATCGGAGAAAAAATCCACAAGTTTTATTTCAATCAATAACTTAAGTGACTTTACTTTGGCCCTATTCATTTTTTTTCTTATTTGTTTGTTTTGCGTCAATTTTTTAGATTATTGGTTCATCTCAACGAGATAATTTACCAAGCAAAAAAAAACAAAAATAAAATTGAATAAGGACAAAAAAGTAATCTAACTTATTTATTAAGCCAAAACGGGCCTTTTTATTCTACTGTGTAGAGAACGTAGATTACTCGAGAACAAAAATTAGCATCTTCCGATAATCACAGTCACGCCCTTTTCTTTATTGATCTAAAAATAATAAATGAAAAAATCTGCTTTTAAAAATAGGTAAAAATCTTCTGTGTTTCAAAGTGTCCTTATCATGTGTGGTATAGCAATCATATGAGGAGAATTGAGATTTGTAGACTGGTTTAGACTATAATAAGTAATCTTGGTTCTATATTAGATCTGTGATGATGAAAGATTTTGAAAATACAAAAATATATAATTTAAAATATTTTTTAAAATATTAAAAAAACAAAATAAATGAAACAACAATATGCTTAAAAATTGAGTAAAAAATCTAAAGATCTCGAACACACCGTGACATTTGAAAAAGAATCAGTAACACCCTTTTACATTTGAGAAACGTCACTCACACCCCTCACATTTTGAGCTTGAACCTTTCATGTCCTTAGGAACTTAATTGAACGATAATTTTATTGACGGAAAACAAGGGATAAATTTCATTACCTCCAAATTCTTATCAAAGAAACGGTTGCAAATATCGGATTTTATGCTTTTGTTTAGGTTTTTTCAATTTGTCGACCCTTAAACTGGTTACCAATACAAACTATGTAAAATTTAAGAGGGTGTTAGTGATATTTTCAAAAGTGAGAGATGGTGTCACGTGATATATTTCAAAATGTGCAGAGGTGTTGCTTTGATTATAGAAAATTGGTCTAAAGGACAAATTTGGGGCTTTAAATAGTGTTTAGTACATCTTAACTTATTTTAAGGCATCCAATACATTGATAGGAAATTTTTCATGTCTCAAGGACAACACTAGACAAAAATACCCTTAATGAACCACACCACTCACGCTCACCATGTGCAGGAATTTCCTGCGGACCAAAACAATTACCCCACGGACAATTGCAATTGTCTAACAGTTGGGTCAGTGTTTACTGGTTCTTTTACTTCTTTGTGATAAAATAATCGTGTGCGAGCGTGCCAGAGAGAGTTTCAATCTCCTCCCTCAAATTAACTTTGGAAAAACCAAGTCTAATCAGGCGATTGTGTTTTATTGGTTCAATTACCTCAATTAAGAGGATTTTTCTTTATAAGTGAAGAAATGCAAACCAATAACTCAGGAAATTAAAGAAACAATAAAGAAACAAGGTACTTCGATTGATAAATCAAAGATAAACTTACTTCGAAATTGTCTTCAACTTCAAATACAAATGTAACAGAACTTCGAACTGGTGATTGTTATAAAAACAACCGAGAATGGGTGATTGTTATGCAAACAATCGAGAATAATCCTAACTATTTCCTAATCTACTTCCTAATCTACTTCGAACTGAGTTCGAAATCCTAAAACTACTTGTCAATGAACAAACCAAGCATCATTTTTTTATAGTTGTTTGTTGAAGATTTGTTCGGGGGTATTTACTCTTCAATTTCTTCTATTTATAGACGCTGCTTGCAGTTTGAACTTCCCGCTCAATGAATTTGAACTTGGCTTGCTTCGAACTCTAACTTCTGCTCTTTGAGTTGGCAGTTTCTTTCTTTTCCCACGTTTGAATTTGAATTCTTCATATTCTTCCTCCTGAAGCTTTGATTTAAAATCTGCATAACTGCTTAACTAATTCAAATGATTACACGTTAAAAGAATAACTGCTTTTCGAGAAGTACTCCACGTACTCTAACTGTCAACTATTCCATTTTATAGATTTACACGTGGAGTTTAGGTGTCTAGCAATTAATATCGTGGCTTCGAAGTCAGTTTCTATTTCGTCCTTGACTTGTAACTGCCAATAACTGCTAATTTGATTTGAAGAACAATACGACACCGTATTAATTCAATTCTTCTTCAATAATCCAGTGTATCTCTATTGACAAGTAATTGCCAACGTTTGGCATTTTTAATTACGTGTCAATCAATTATTGGATTTGCTAATTTTATATGTAAACAGTCAGACAATGACCCATCATTGTCCCGACAATGACCAATGTGGAGGAGGTTCTACCCATCGGTCAAACCCTCTCTCTCTCTCATGTCGCTGTCAAACCCTTCTCTCTCATGTGTGGGATTAATGGATGAGACCAAATTAATTTTTCTCTCCTCAATTTTGGGAGTGGGTTCAATTTGTGGGGTTCAATTTTAGGGGGTTTAGGCTCTTTAGGGTAGGGTATAGTGGGTTTAGGCACTTAGGGTGCACTTTTCAATTATAGGGTTTTAGCTGTTTAGGCACTTTCATAGGGTACCCTAGTATTTTAGGCACTTTCATAGGGTACCCTAGGGTTTTAGGCACTTTCATAGGGTACCATGAGGTTTAGGTTTAGGCACTTTCATTGGCTAGTAGGGGCATTTTTGAAATGTGTAGGTGATTTGTCATTTTGGCATTAAAGAAAAAGTTGATGTCCTAATTGAAGTAAAGACTCATTTACTATGTCCTTCCCAAAAACGGACCCTTGATTTTAAACGTTTGAATAGATCATCTACTTTCTTAAAATAACTTTGTTCTCTTGTAATTATCTACTTAGAGCATTAATATCAAGCTCTTCAAACTCCCCTTTTGGGTAAACTAGCAAGTGGAAGTGTTTACATATAAAATTAGCAAATCCAATAATTGATTGACACGTAATCAGAAATGCCAAACGTTGGCAATTACTTGTCAATAGAGATACACTGGATCATTGAATTAAAATTGAGTTAATACGGTGTCGTATTATTCCTCAATTCAAATTAGCAGTTATTGGCAGTTACAAGTCAAGGACGAAATAGAAACTGACTTCGAAGCCACGATATTTATTGCTAGACACATAAACTCCACATATAGATCTATAAAATGGGATAGTTGACAGTTAGAGTACGTGGAGTACTTCTCAAAAGCAGTTATTCTTTTAAACGTGTAATCATTTGGATTAGTTGAGCAGTTATGCAGATTTCAAATCAAAGCTTCAGGAGGAAGAATCTGAAGAATTCAAATTCAGACGTGGGGAAAGAAAGAAACTGCCAACTCAAAGAGCAGAAGTTAGAGTTCAAAGCAAGCCAAGTTCAAATTCATTGAGCGGGAAGTTCAAACTACAAGCAAAGATCTATAAATAGAAGAAGTTGAAGAGTAAAAAGCCCCGAACAAATCTTCAACAAACAGCTATCAAAAAATGATGCTTGGTTTGTTCATTGGCAAGTAGTTTTAGGATTTCGAACTCAGTTCGAAGTAGATTAGGAAGTAGATTAGGAAATAGTTAGGATTATTCTCGATTGTTTGCATAACAATCACCCATTCTCGGTTGTTTTTATAACAATCACCAGTTCGAAGTTCTATTACATTTGTATTTGAAGTTGAAGACAATTTCGAAGTAAGTTTATCTTT
This sequence comes from Vaccinium myrtillus, assembly GCA_016920895.1. NCBI lineage: Eukaryota > Viridiplantae > Streptophyta > Magnoliopsida > Ericales > Ericaceae > Vaccinium > Vaccinium myrtillus. The sequence goes on along the minus strand of CM029278.1, from coordinate 26,614,575 downwards.
GATTTATCAATCGAAGTACCTTGTTTCTTTATTGTTTCTTTAATTTCCTGAGTTATTGGTTTGCATTTCTTCACTTATAAAGAAAAATCCTCTTAATTGAGGTAATTGAACCAATAAAACACAATCGCCTGATTAGACTTGGTTTTTCCAAAGTTAATTTGAGGGAGGAGATTGAAACTCTCTCTGGCACGCTCGCACACGATTATTTTATCACAAAGAAGTAAAAGAACCAGTAAACATTTTTTGGCACGCCCGGTGGGACCCCGAAAGTGTTGAATGGCTCCAAAACTTAGGAAGCAAACAGATGATTCTCAAATTGGCCAAATGCCAGAAGATGAGAATAACATTAATCCTAGAGAGAATGAACAGGCTGAGAGACCTCAAATAGGTCAGGAAACTTGTATTGGTCAAGATACAAATGTTGGAGTTGGCCAAAATTCTCGTTTGAACACTAGGAACAATAGAACAGTGCAACTTGATGACCCAAAGAATCCAGATATTGGAGGAAGTGTGTCATCTAGCCAATTTTCTGAAATGATTGCTACATTTAAAGAACTGGCTCAAACCCAGAAGCTTATGTTACAAAAATTAGAAGAGCAATCAGGACTTAAGAGTAATCCTCTGCCTTCATTTGAGAAGGATAAAGAAGAGGCTAGCACAAGCAAATTTAAGTCAAGGCCTGGAAAGGAACCTATCAATATAGATGAAATACCAGAATCTTGGTACGAACCTGCAAAGGTGTATGATTTTCAAGCCCCCAAGCCTAGAAGAACATACAAACAAACCACTCATATCCCATTCGAACCTAGTTTTGATGGTGTACATGAGGATAAAGGTTATAAAAATGATGACTATGGGTTTGAAGGATATGGTCGTTCTCGACGAAAATCATATTTTTGATAGGGCTAGTTCAAGGAGGCCTAATGTAGAATTTGGAATTCCTAAGCATCCAGGAATACCAGAAATGGGAAGAGTGCATTCGAATCACCTTTATGAACCTGTTACAAGGCAAGAAGGAGATTACAGACAGCCTCAACCTTTTGAAAACCCTCATGATAGGTTTCCAGAAGATCATATGACAAGAAATATGAATAGGGAACCACACATTAACTCAAATGTTCATTTTAAAGGAAATCCCACCCTTAGAGATGAAATATTGGGCCTTATGCAAGAAGCTTATGGACCTCTGAACCGAGGAATACAAACTCAAGCTTATAGAAAACCTTATCCAGAATGGATAGATAGGCAGTTCGAAGTCCCTAGGGGGTTTAAAATTCATGATTTCACATTGTTTCATGGGGATGGGAAACAATCGACCACAGAACACATTGCTAGATTTACTGCTCAGTGTAAGGAATTAGGTAATAATGGTTTCAGTAAGTTGAAATTATTCTCTAATTCTTTGAGAGGAACTGCCTTCGAATGGTATTCGAATTTACCACCAGAGTCAGTTCCGAGTTGGCAAAGGATGGAAGAATTATTCCATGCACAATTTTACCTAACTGAGCCTGAAGTCACTATGGCTGACTTAGCAAGGTTAAAACAAAAACCTGATGAAAAGGCTGCCCAATTCATTACTAGGTTTAAAAGGGCTAGAAACAAATGCAAACTTCAATTACCAGAAGTAGAATTTGTTAGGATAGCACAAGATGGTTTAAGTAGAGAACTTAGAAAGAAGTTCGATTCTACTGAATTTAGAGATTTGGTTGATTTAACCTATAAAGCATCTAGGTATGAATCTTTGTTAGAAGAAGATGTTGATAGGAACAATTCTTCTTATTCTACTTATTACAAAGAGCCCACTTATGAAATTGATGCTGCTGAAATTATTGAACATGATCCTTGTGTGTGTGATTGTTTGGTTCGAAAAGATTCTTCTATAGCACCAAGGAATAATAAGAAAGCCATTAGCAAAGTATATTCATTTGATGTTTCCAAAGCAGATGAAATTTTTGATTACCTTTTGAAGAAAAAGTTTATCAAACTTCCTGATAATGTTAGACTTCCAACTTTGGAAGAAATCGAGGAAAAGTTATTGTAAATGGCATGCTTCTTGGACTCATTCAACTAAAAATTGTAATGTTTTCCGTGATAGGGTTCAAGAGCGAGATCAAGAAGGGAAGGATCATGTTTCCAGAAAAGGCTATGGGAATTGATATTGATCCATTTCCAAAGATTGAAGAAGTAACTGCTAACACTAATGTGCCAACATCATTGGCTAAAACTGTTAGAGAAGTGTGGCAGAATAAACAAGTACATGTTGAAATGAATTCTGTGCGAAGTGGTAGAGGAAGGCCAAATGTTGGTCAACTTCGAAATGGGGCTTACAAAAACAATAAGCCAAAACATACACCAGAGAGTTCATCTCAAAAGGGATTCAAGCAGTCTCATCTTCCTATGCTCGAAGCTTCCTTTTTGGAATGTTTATGCATGGAATGCAGAGCCAATTATTTGGTTTTTAAAGACTTGGATCGACGGGGTAGATTTCTTTCCAAAAAGGATGGAAAGAAAGGCCTTAGATCGAAATAATGAAAGAAGACTTTGGGTAAGCCCAAGTCAAGGAAGAAATGAGAAGCCTTGGTTGGTTTCTAAAAGAAATGTACCTTCGAGCCCAGTTCCACTCAAGAGAGATTATCCTCCTTTGAAGAAGGTTAACACTTTGGGAAGGCCCTATGGGTCGGGGAAAATGAAGGCGGGGGTGAACAATTCTCCTTGGTAAAGGGGGTTCCCGATTGGTTTTTAAAGAAAATTAAACCGAGAACTCTTCCAGGATACAAAGCTCCTTCTAAGGTTGGAAACAAAATGGTCAAACCTCCAAATACCTCTGTTGGTCAATGGGTAGTAGTTCGAGATCCAAAGACCAAGACACCTCAAATGATTCCTATGTTGACAAGAACTCGAAGAGGAAATATCAAAGGAGGTATACTAGTTTCCAAATGGAAGAATATGCCTCTAAGGAAGATCCTAATGAGGGTGATAAGATCAATCCAAGATTTAATGAGACTTGAAGAGAAGACTCGAGGAATCTCTTCGAAAAGGGTTTACTCAAGCCGAAATAGAAACATTGGCAAGTTTGGGCTGCAAGGATGGATAGTGACATGCCTCGAGAATAGTCCAACTTCACCAAATTCCTTGGCAAGCTATCAATCTGGTTTTTAGAAGCCATGATAGTGGAACAGGGGAAGGAGGTGAAGGCATAAGTTCATCACCTGTTGAAACATTCTCTCCCATGGAAACTTCTCGCAATGTGAATTGCACGAAAAAGTGGGCATAGCGAAGAAGAAGAATCGATGTACCAAAGTGCGGGAAAAAGGACCATCCAGTTTGGGACTTTACCGAAGTTCAAATTAATATGGTTTCTCCTTCATTTAACTTTGGACCTTTTGGACCAAACTACTCACCCGATTCGAAGGGCATTATATTATGATTGCTCCTATGGAGGTCATTGATGTATCAAGTGATGATGAATATGATCTTACATATGATAATGGTTGGAATGATGGTTGGGGAGCTTTGATTTCAAAGGTTCAAAAAGAAGAAGAAGAGGAAGATTTTATGGTCATGGTTAATGCTTTGGAGGAGCGAAGTAACATCAAAGGAAAGAGCAATTTTTGTTCCGTAAACCGAAAATGATTCTAAGTATCCTTTGATTGTTGATTTGAATTGTGCTAATCTTTCTTACCCTTTGAGATCACCTTCAAGTGATATGAGGCACCATTTGAAACCACTATACATCTCTGCGAGAATTCGATGGGATTTTGTTAAACGGGGTTTTGGTTGATAATGGTGCAAAGAGAAACATTCGCCTTCAAGGACTTTGAAAAAGTTGGGGAAAGAAAAGGTTCGATTGATCCCAACAAGCACATCTATTGTCTTTGGCTTTATTGGGTGAAAGTAAAAGTCCTAAAGGAATTGTTTCTATACGCCTTTGAAAGTTGGCCAAGTGGAAACCGATCTGACCTTTTTGTGGTGGATACATTCACAAGTAAGTACAATGCCTTGCTTGGTAGGGATTGGATTCATGTCAATGGTTGTATTCCATCTTGATGCACCAAACCCCGATGATTGTGAAGTACGAAAATGGAAAAGAAGTGGGGGTCGAAGAGGTGAAAGAGACCCACATCCTTTCAAGACTTGACAAATTGTGCGAGAGGCTGAAATGTATAAACCTGAAATCATTCCTCTAAGTGAAATTGCACAACCTGCCACCCCTCCATCCAATGTATTGGAAATTGGAGAATTGGCAGAGTTAAAATCTAAGCTTAAACAAGCAATTGATTATGAATCGACAATTCACGGATGAGGTGCTTGGATGTGAGTCCAAGACAGAGAGTTCGAAGAGGCCAACTCATTGGCTTTAGTCAAGTTTATGGCTCTAGAAATAGAGAGGAAGTTACTGAGAACAGATGATTGGGAAGAATTATTGGCTGAGAAATCTGACTCGGGGTTGAAGCCATTTGAATTCGAAAAGGCCTTTGTTGGTCAGGTTGATTCTCAAGATCCTTTAGAAGAAGTGGAATTGGGAGAAGGGATTGTTCCAAACACTGTTCAAATCAACAGAGAACTTGATGCTGCTTCGAAGGCAAGGTTGATCACAGTGCTTAAAAGAGAACAAAGAGTGCTTTGCTTGGAGCTATAAAGAATTGACAGGTTTGAATAGAGATTTGGTTGAACATAGATTGCCTATTAAATCTAATTTCAAACCTTTCAAACAACTTCCAAGAAAAATGTCTCCTGAAACCATCTTATTGGTTAAAAAGGAAATTCAAAATCTTTTAAATGCTGGTTTTATTAGAACAGCAAGATATGTGGAATGGCTATCAAATATTGTTCCTGTTATCAAGAAAAATGGAAAGATTAGGGTTTGCATTGATTTTAGAAACCTAAACATTGCAACCCCTAAGGATGAATACCCAATGCCCGTAGTAGACATGCTGGTGGATAGTTCTGCAGGTCATAAAATCATGTCTATTATGGATGGACATTCAGGATATAATCAAATTTGTATAGCTAAAGAAGATGTTCATAAAATCGCATTTAGAGCCCCTGGCAATCTTGGGACCTTCGAATGGGTCAAAATGCCTTTTGAAATTTGAAAAATCTTGGTGCTACTTATCAAAGAGCAATGAACACTATTTTTCATGAAATAGTTGGGGTTTTTAGAGTGTTACATAGATGACATTATTGTCAAATCAAAATCTATGGATGAGCATGTAGACCATTTGAAAATTGCTTTTTCAAAGATGAAACATTATCAACTGAAGTTGAATCCTGCTAAATGTGCTTTTGGAGTAACAGCAGGTAACTTTTTAGGATATCTAGTCCACAAAGAAAGGTATTCAAGTTGATAGCAATAAAGCTAAAGCTATTATTGAAGTAAAACCTCCTTCGAATAAGAAAGAACTTCAAAAGTTTCTTAGTCGTTAAATTTTCTTGAAGATTTATATCCAATCTGCAGGAAAAACTAAAGTCTTTTCTTTCTGCTTTGAAATTGAAGGATGGAGAGGACTTCGAATGGACAAAGGAGCATGATGATGCTTTCAAGGCCATCAAGGAGTATTTGATCAATCCACCAAAGTGCTTGTTCCACCTTCAAAAGGAAGGCTGTCAAGTTGTACCTAGCGGACAAATTATGACTCAAAGTAGGAGTTGTTGGCTCAAGACAATGAAGAAGGAAAAGAACAAGCTATCTACTATTTAAGTAGGTTTCTTAATGATTGTGAAAGTAGATATTCGCAAGTAGAAAAATTATGTTTAACTTTGTTTTTGCTTGAAGAAACTCGGGTACTATATGATGCCTAGAGTAACCTATGTAATTTCCCAGACTGATGTTATGAAGTATATGTTGTCTCAACCTGTACTTAGTGGCAGAATTGGGAAATGGATTGTGTCCTTAATTGAATTTAACCTAGAGTATGTTCCTCAGAAATCAATTAAAGGACAAGCTTTGGCTAATTTCTTGGCTGATCATCCATACGGAATCGAGACTCCTGAAATAGCAGATGTTGATACAGTGACAATAAAGCCATGGAAAATGTGGTTCGATGGTTCGAAAACATCTCAAATGGCTGGGATTGGGATTGTATTGGAATCTCCACAAGGCTTGAAAACCAAATTTGGATTTCAGATAAATGAAGGAGAATGTACAAACAACCAAGCAGAATATGAAGCCTTAATTATGGGGTTAGAGCTCTTGCTTATTTTAAAAGTTGACATAATTGAGGTGTTTGGAGATTCTCAATTAGTTATAAACCAGGTGAATGGAGAGTTTGGTTGCCATAGTAGTGGTTTAAAACCTTATCACCAATATGTGAAGTTATTAATTGAGCAATTTCATATGATTACTTTTACTTACGTTCCAAGATTCTTTAATGGAGAAGCAGATGCAGTAGCTCAAAGAGCATCAGGATTTAAATGTATCACTGATGAAAGCAGAGAATTTTGTCAATTGACTTTAAGGAAGTATTTACCAATGCTTAAAGATAGGTATACTGATTTCGAAGTGTGTGAAATCACCACTCCACCTGGTTCGAATGACTGGAGACAATCATTGATTGATTATTTAACAAAACCTGATGCTAAAACAGATAGAGCAACAAGACTAAGATCTGTTAATTATATCATGTATAATGGAGAATTGTTCAAAAGATGAGCAGATGGACTTTTACTCAAATGCTTGAACAAAGTTGATGCATTTAAAATTATGGCGTAAGTCCATGAAGGTATCCGTGGTGCTCATCAAGTGAATTAAGATGAGATGGCTGATTCAAGGTATGAATATTATTGGCCTTCTATTCTTAAGGATTGTATTGATTATGCAAAGGGTTGCCAAGCTTGTCAAAAGACGGGGCCTCTTAAACGATTGCCAATTCTTGAATTACAACGTAATTAAACCTTGGCCATTCAGAGGATGGGCAATGGATATGATTGGTATGATTTATCCCCGCTTCTAGAAAAGGAGATAGATTCATTTTAGTAGCCACCGATTACTTTACTAAGTGGGTTGAAGCTCAAGCCTTTGAGAGCGTGTCTCAAGAACAAGTCATGGAATTTATCAAAGGCATTATTTATAGATTTGGATCTCCGAAACTATAATGAGTAGATAATGGGTCCATTTTTTAAGGAAGAGCAAGAAAAAGAATGACTACCCATGGAGTTTCTTTAATTAATTCTACTCCTTATTATGCTCAATCAAATGGCCAAGCAGAATCAACCAATAAGATTATCAAAAGAGGTATTCAAAGAATGGTTGATAAAAATCCGAGAAGAATGGCCAAGCTTACTTTTAAATGTGTTATGGGCATATCGAACCACCAAAAGGACCAAGATAGGAACTACTCCTTTTGCTCGACTTATGGACATGATCTTTGTTTTGCCTATGGAGATTGTGGTGAGGTCACAGAGAGTTGCTTCTCAAAACGACCTAAACATGGGAGCATACCACCAAGCAATGCATATGGAGCTTGAAGAAATAGATGAGGAAAGAATTAAAGCTCTGAATCAAATTTTATTACAGAAATTGAGGGTAGCCGAAGTTATAATAAAAAGTGGCTATTCGAAGCTTCGATATAGGTGATTTAGTCGGAAAGTTGTGTTGCCTATCAAGGAAAGAAAGCAGGGACTTGGAAAATGGGCTCCAAATTGGGAAGGACCTTTCCAAATCCATAGAGTTCTTAAAAGAGGGGCATACCATTTGAAAGATTTGAATGGTTATGTTCATAGAAGAAAAATTAATGGAAGATATTTAAAAGCTTATGTCCCAACCATTTGGGAATCCTTTAGTAGAAGATAAAATTTAAAGAGCAGTGTATCCTCCATTGCTTGAGCTGTTCAAGATAAGTCATAACAACAAGCAAGTTATATAGTTGAGACTCATAATTCAATTGATGAGATCAGCATTTCAAAACAGTTCAAACAAATCATGAAATTGGAATATCACAAACATTTCATTCATTGATCAAAGGATTGTACAATTGTATCTTTTAGGTCACTCAATGCATGAGCACCTCTGGTACAAACAAAGTTATAAATTTCTTCTTGATCAGTAGTTCGCTGCAATTGACTTTTAAGGTCTCTTATGTTTACAACATAAGAAGAAGCTTTGTTCAGAGAAGCTTGCATGTGGGTAGTTGTTTGAGAAATTTCCCCTTTAACCTTAAGCAAGGCTTCCTCTAAGTAAGTCTCTTCCTCCTTCAATTGATGTAACTTGATAGCATCTTGATCATAGGAAGAGATTACACTTTGTGCTTTATCCCCTACGCTTGACAATGCTGCCTTCAAAGTCTGCCTTTGTAAATGTCTCTCTTGAACTTCACAAAGTTGAAAGGCTTTTATTTGAAATTCGGAGACCTTAGTCAAGAGTTGTTTATGTAGGTCATGAGCATCAGGTTTTAACACCCAAGCTGCTTGACAGCAAGTTTCGAACTGCACCTTCAAATCTCCTTCAGCCAATTTCTCAAAGTCCAATGTTAAAAATTGTTGGAGGATTTCCTTCAATTCTTGAATCTCTCCAGGAGTAAAAGTAGGCTTGACCAACTCAGGAAGAGAAGAACTATGTTGAGTTTTGAGTTGGATAATAGGAGACTCCGGAGAAATAATTGGAGCTTTGGAATTAGTGATTCTCTGACAGAAATCATTCACTCTTAGTTTGAATTGCTCTAATGAAGAGAGATCACCAACAGTTGTGCTAGCAGAAGCATCAGTTTTCTGACAAAAGAAAATACATAGACATAAGTAAATTTAATAAGAAGGAAGCTTTAATGTCTAAATATTATTAGACACAATACCTCAATTGGATGGGTTTGCTCTAGAGGGGTTTGTTGTACAGGAATGTTAATTCTTGGAGATTGATCTAGAATAGCTTTTCCAATCACCACTTCAACAGGTTCAGAAGTTTTGATAGTAGAGGTATTAAGAGCAATCTCAGGAAATAAACTTCTGTCATCCTTTGGGACAGAAATATCAACATGTTGAATATAAATGTCAGCCTCAGTAGTCTTTGCAGTCTCAATGTCTGAAAGATTTTCAGAATTCATCTTCGAAATAGACTGATTTAGCTGATCTTGATCTGACACTTCTGCATTTAAGGAAACATATTCCTGTAAAAGCTCTTTGTCAAGAGGCTCTTCAGGAATATTTTCTTTAGTTATCATTTCAGGAGTCGAAGAACCTGCAGCAAGATCAGCAACATTTGATATTGGTTCTTCAGTTTGTCATTTTCGAACACTTTCTGAAACTAAAGCTCTTGCAATAGTACTGATAACAGGAGGAGACATGTCTTGTATTATTACTTGTGGGGGAAACTTAAGGATTTTTCCTTTAGTAATTTTTCCCATGGCAGTGAAGGTAGTATCATGCATCACAGCAGTATCAGACTTCGAAGCTTTAATGTGTCCAGACGTTGCCTTCTTCACTGAGATATAATGATTAAAAATCAGAAAATATGAAAGAAGAATTCAAGGACCATGGTAAAAGTGAGATTAAAAGGCTTGCCTTTTACAAATTGGCCTATTGGAACATCTTCTGCTTCCTCTTCTTCGGGTTCTTCTATCAGTATCTTCTTTCTTCTTTTCGAAGCCTCATAGACTTTAGTAAATTTTGCTTTATCATGACTTGTCTCTTGTTCGATGTCCCCTTTTCTTTTATTACCTATTTGAAAGAAAGATAGAGATAAATTATCTTGTATCAAAAGAGTTAGAAGGTTTGTATAGGCTTTAAAGAATTAAGAATCACCTGATGGGGAAGAAGGAGTAGTGCTATGTCTTTGAGATCTAGTCATCATCTGGGGTACAGATTGAAGAGGCTTAACATTCAAAGCAACAGACACCAAAGCAGAAGATTGCACTTCTGATGTTTCCTTCTCTTCTTCTTTGTTGGTTTTGTTTTTCTTCTGAACACCAAAACCATCATCTGATATTGAAAGAGAATTGGATTGGGTTTCACCTCCAATTATAGCAGGGCATCCAATATGGCTTGCAAATCTTTGAACAAAGACAGTCTGGTTGTGTAGTTCAATAAGATTGTGCCACCATTGTGAGAACCCAGTGAAAATGGGACTGTCAAAAGCAAATTCCAAAGGTATGAAAGCCTTCCTGAGTCTCCTAAATTCGACATTAAGGCGTGAAAGGTGATTCTTATCAACCTTTTTCCTATCATAAAGAGGAACATTAGTGTTTCCAGGAAAAGGACATGGTATGGCTTGCACCATTCCAAACTGTCTAGCAAATTGGGCGGGACAATATGTTTCAGCATGAGTCTGTTTACAACCACCAATGATTCCCCCTATAAAGATTTCCCTTGGTAAAAGAATGCTTCCCCAAGCATCAGCGAAGGACTTCGAATCTCTATTCTCCATCATGTCTTTAATCCAGGAGGGCCCAATACTCCAGTCTGTGAAAGGGCGAAATTCAGCTTCTTCCTTATCTTCCCTCATTTGGAAGAAATATTGAAGATACCCAATCAGTGACAAAGGATTGGAAGCCAAAACTTTAAATTTGTCCCCATAGACATTAACAGGCTCTGAAATGGCAACTTTGAAAACAGGAAAATATGCCACAATCCAAAGTTGTAAGAACCAAAGAGGGCCTCCTATGTTATACATGAGTGGTTTCGATTGACTGTCAGACCCTATTTTGTAGACATAACCCAAGAAATATGAGGCCAAATCAAATTTCTCACCTTTAGTGAGGCAATATGCCAAAGGGGCGAATTCGTGCATAATTTTCTTGCCACTGTGACAGAAGACCATTTTGCATAAAGTATATAAAAGATATGCAAAGAATTCCTGGTCAGATACTGAGTCTTCGAATTTTGCCTCAGAACGGAAAAAGTTCCCATACGATGCATACGAACCAGAGGTTTTCATGTCTTTCAATGGCGGAACTTCGACGGATTTGGAAATATCAAACATTGGGCCAAATGGGGGAAGTCCAGTCAGAAATGACACATCTAAAACTGTGGGTCCCATCATCCCACAATTGAAACGGAAATAATTGAATGATGAATCCCAAAAAGCTAGGGCAGCATGTATGAGAGCAGGGTTTTGTTGAATACCATATCGAAGCAATGTGATGAGATGCCAAAGCCCAGTTTGCTCCAATTCTGTTTTCTTATACTTCAGCATGTGTTCGGTCCACTTACCCCAGTCTTTATCTTGAACAGGCCAGCATACAAAATTCTTAGTAGACCATTCTACAAAATTTAATGCTTGATCTTTGATGAGCTGACTTTCTTCTAAAATCGGGTAACATGGCGTAAATTTGAGAGGAAGATCAAAGAATGCAGGGCCTAGAATATGAGTATCGACCTTATTAGGGTTCACGATGAAGGTTTGATCATGTAAGGATTCATCCGTGGGTTTCGATTTGGCTTCATGAACTAATTTTCTTAGGGCAAAGGAAGAAGTGCCTATTGGGTTTGAAGTTTTAGAAGCCATGGTTGCAGAAGTACAAGAGAGAAAGCAAAAGAGCAAAGTGTTTTGAAAATTTTGAGCGTACAGCGAAAATTCTAAACCCTAGATTTATACGTTGCGATGAAACAGTGCGTTGTTTCGGGTCAGGTGTTTATTAATGGTAATTGGCCTAAATCATTATTGAGCCCAAGTTTGCATTTTTGAAATGGTGTTTTTACTTTAATTATTTCAAAATCATCATGTTTCTAAAACCATTTTATTGGTTTAATACTATAAAAACACATTTTTATGAGTTCGGACTGGTTTAAAAACATTTTTTATCGCTTCAAAAAGCACTGAAAGGTGTAAAATTAAGCCATAAAGAGAACTAAGTTTTCGAAGACATTTTTTGGTATTGGGAATGTTAGCCATGATTTAATTAAAGAAATTCGAAGCGGCTAAAGGCACATCAACACTCATTCAAATCCCTTGAACAACGATGTTAATGTGGGGGGTATGTTTACATATAAAATTAGCAAATCCAATAATTGATTGACACGTAATCAGAAATGCCAAACGTTGGCAATTACTTGTCAATAGAGATACACTGGATCATTGAATTAAAATTGAGTTAATACGGTGTCGTATTATTCCTCAATTCAAATTAGCAGTTATTGGCAGTTACAAGTCAAGGACGAAATAGAAACTGACTTCGAAGCCACGATATTTATTGCTAGACACATAAACTCCACATATAGATCTATAAAATGGGATAGTTGACTGTTAGAGTACGTGGAGTACTTCTCAAAAGCAGTTATTCTTTTAAACGTGTAATCATTTGGATTAGTTGAGCAGTTATGCAGATTTCAAATCAAAGCTTCAGGAGGAAGAATCTGAAGAATTCAAATTCAGACGTGGGGAAAGAAAGAAACTGCCAACTCAAAGAGCAGAAGTTAGAGTTCAAAGCAAGCCAAGTTCAAATTCATTGAGCGGGAAGTTCAAACTACAAGCAGCATCTATAAATAGAAGAAATTGAAGAGTAAAAAAGCCCCGAACAAATCTTCAACAAACAGCTATCAAAAAATGATGCTTGGTTTGTTCATTGGCAAGTAGTTTTAGGATTTCGAACTCAGTTCGAAGTAGATTAGGAAGTAGATTAGGAAATAGTTAGGATTATTCTCGATTGTTTGCATAACAATCACCCATTCTCGGTTGTTTTTATAACAATCACCAGTTCGAAGTTCTGTTACATTTGTATTTGAAGTTGAAGACAATTTCGAAGTAAGTTTATCTTTGATTTATCAATCGAAGTACCTTGTTTCTTTATTGTTTCTTTAATTTCCTGAGTTATTGGTTTGCATTTCTTCACTTATAAAGAAAAATCCTCTTAATTAAGGTAATTGAACCAATAAAACACAATCGCCTGATTAGACTTGGTTTTTCCAAAGTTAATTTGAGGGAGGAGATTGAAACTCTCTCTGGCACGCTCGCACACGATTATTTTATCACAAAGAAGTAAAAGAACCAGTAAACAGGAAGGGTAAAAAATACCCTGCATCAGGCTCAACAAATTAACTTAACAAATTATTATTGCAACAATAACTTAACAAATTAGATGACCTACTATTCACTCACTTCTACATATTTTATTATTTCTCAATCTCAATCACTTCTCCAAATTAAACCTCCAATGCTCATGTTTAACCTAATTAACCTTTCAATGCTCATGTTTATATCTTTACATGTTCTGCCCGTTGGTAGATATGGGAGTTAGTAAGTTTATTTTATTTTTTCCGTTTTGTACAGGGAGTTATAATTATATAATGAGAGTTTAATTTTGGTGTCTAATGAAAGTTTATTTAATGATGAATTCAATGGTATTGGAAAATTTTGCAAGCCTGATTCAATGGTATTGGGAGTGAAAAAAAATTTGCTTGTTTTAACGTAGTAAAATATAAGAATAAAAAAATTTAGAAAAATATTTGAATAGAAAAGTAGAAGTAGAAAAAAAGAATAGTTTAATATAGTAAAGTTAGAATAGAGAGCCTGATTATGTGAGTTTTTGCAAGAATGACTTGCTAAAGTATAAAAGATGTTTTTGAGGTTAAATTTGGTTATCCTGATAAGGATGCTCTTATTGTCTTATTCTAATGTGTTAGGATCAAGCGTTTTCCATCTCACCAAAGCTCGTAGGTGTTAGTGATGATGCAACTTTATTTTTTTATTTCCTATCATGCCTAAGCGCAAACGGCTCAACTGAGACTTGGCCCACCTGGCCTCCGCCCCGACAGAATGCTAGACTTGGCCCACTTGGCCTCTGCCCAACAATCCCCCCTCCAGCAACTGGTCACAAGCAACCTGCTACCCACAAGAGTTGAATCCTTGACCTGACATTGGCTCTGATACCACTTGTTAGGATCAAGCGCTTACCATCTCACCAAAACCAACAGGTGTTAGTGAAGGCGCAACTTGATTTCCTTATTCTCTATCGCGCCCAAGCGTCAACAGGCCAACTGAGACTTGGCCCACGTGACCTCCACCCAACATAATGTATTCAAGGAGAATATAATTGGAGAAATTATACTACTTTCTAACAGCAAAGATTTAAAAATTGTGCTCTTTAAGAGTATGATTAAGACTGCCTTTGGATTAACTTTTGGATATGTTAATTTCATCCGGATGATTTTTTTAGATTTGGATCAATTTCATCCCTTGTTCAATTTCTTTGCCGAGGACAATCAGATTATGACAAAAATTTGAACTAAAAATGACTTGTTTTAGGTGAAATTCGATGGGGACCCCTTCATCATGTCTCTTGGACACAGAGATCCTCTCACGTTTAAAAACGCCCAAACACACCCCCTCATCTACTTGAAATGAAAAAATCCTTACTCCGTTATTGGAATGATGGAAATGTCTATTCTACCCCTTAAAAATAGTCCACACTTAGGGGGTGTTCCACTAACAAAAAAATTATTTTTTCCTAACACCGAAACATGTCATTCTCTCACAACACATCACATAAAAAACCGTGAAAAACCAATTTTTTCAAAAAACTGAGTTAATGGAACACCCCCTAAGTCCCTCATCTAAAAAAAAAAAAAACGTCCACACTGACCCTGTATAAAGATAGATATATACATATGTTTATGTATATGTATTCCTCTCTCCCTCTCTCTCTCCGACACACCCCTGTTTTCTCCCAACTTGGGAATTTATCATTTGATTGTCCGTTTAGGTCGTGGTGGCGGTTGGCTGAAAAGGTGGAACTTCCGTCCCTCCACTGCGGTGGCGGCATGAGATCCCAGTGAATTCTTGCAGAGTCAAACGGGTGGAGGCGGGAACAGACCGGTTTTTTGATAATCAGTAACAGAAACCCTAGGTCCGAATCTGACTTCATTCCTTTTTTGTGTCCATGAAAGGAGAGAGAGATTACTTGAGATGGAGATGGGAGAGACAGTGTACAATCATTTAAGGGTATTTTCTAATTCATAACATTTGTCCTTCACACTTAACGGTCTTTTAGCAGAAGGGGCCAAGCTTGGTAATGTTTTTGATGTGTTTGCCAATTTTTAAAAGCGAGAAGGTCTCTGTGTCCAAGAGACATAGATGAGAGAGTCTCCGTGCAATTTCGCCTTTGTTTTAAAAGGCAAAAAATACGGCCAAACTTTATTCTATTTCACTTATGGAGGCAGATTCTCTAAAGTTAGGCCCATTCAAGCCATTTCCGATCCAATGTCGCATTCAAGTCGATATTTGGATTCATTTATATTGTAGAACTCGTCAATTAGAACAATTCACTTTTAAAGTCATGTTAACGAGATTCTAATAAATCCTTGATCAATGTATATTTATTTTGGAACAAAATGAGTTGGGCACATTAGTCAATATTAAACAGTATCCGATCAACATGATTATGATTTTTCTACTTCTATTTGAAAGAGCTATACAATACAAAAGGACCCCTTTGACCCGGAATGGGACTGGTAATAGCCGGATTGCGAAACTTGAGACAATCTGCCTCCTCCACTTTTTCAACCCAAATCTATCTTTTTAGTACTATAGATCACATGGTTTTGGTTTTTTTGAAAGAAAATATTGACTTTGGAGAGAGTTGGTGGGTGTGGTGTGGTGAGCAGGTGGGTAAAAATTAAAAATTTTGGCACCCTTTTCATCATCATGAAAAGGTGTTTGGTCTTTGGATAAAATGACAGTGGTGCCCTTGATTTGGAAATATTACTTTGCGGTCGTGGTAAGTGTTGGGTCCTAAAGTTTGCTCCCACCTAAAGTCTCAAGTTTAATTTCCTTGCCATTAACCTTAGACAATTTCTTGGGTTATCTTGGGTTACCTCAAGGCGCCCCATTAGTCGAGATGCGCCAAGTGACCGACTTAGGTGGGTAAAAATTAAAAATTTTGGCACCCTTTTCAGTTTTCATCATCATGAAAAGGTGTTTGGTCTTTGGATAAAATGACAGTGGTGCCCTTGATTTGGAAATATTACTTTGCGGTCGTGGTAAGTGTTGGGTCCTAAAGTTTGCTCTCACCTAAAGTCTCAAGTTTGATTCTCCTTGCCATTAACCCTTGGGACTACGGGTTTATGCCCAGTTGTTATCTTCAGGGCCCCAGAATTAGTCGAGATGCGCTTAAGCTGACCCTTACATCTGGTTATGAAAAAAAATTAAAAATCTTGGGGTCATTGGGGGTTATGCCCGGTTGTTACCTTCAGGGTTCCGAAATTAGTCGAGGTGCACTCAATTTGACCCAGATATCCGGTTACAATGTGTAGTGATTAAGGGTGTTGGGACATTACTTGACTGTGCCCAACCCAAGACGGCTGAATAATTACTCCCTTGATTTGTAGATATATTTACTATTTAGGGTCCAAATCAAAGTCAGCCCAAACTTGACCACCATGTTCAAAGATTGTGCAGGCCTAAAACACGAGTCTCAATCTGGAACTAGGGCTCAAAACCTGGACTTTGAACACAATTCGTTAAACAACAGAATCCCAGCCGCCCTTGATAAGATAATATCTGAATAAAGATATGCACAAGTTGCACCACTTATTTTATTTCATTTTATTTGTTTTTCTGACGAATGTACTAATATTAGTTAGGCAGAAGATCAGATGTCTTTTTCATTACATATATAATATTCGTCGTCAAATTGATTCTTATATGACATAAATAAAAATTCCTAAATTTTTTTATATTTTCTATCATTTTAATGCTAATCAAACCGGCAACGAGTGATGACAAAAATAATCATAACAAAGACGACCACTATGTAACAGTAACAAAAACAATAACGGAATCAAATTCAAGTCTTTCAAAAGTAGAACGATTACACGAGAACTAACCAATAAGACCAAGAGAATCCATTTCTTTTTCATTTCCTTTTTCCTTATTGTGTCACACCTTTGTCACTAGGTTTTGAATTAAACAAAAGGGCTCATCAATTGTAACATCATCTTAATTTGAAGCTTCCACCATTTCACCTCAAACCACCATTAGATTTTACTTTCACTTCTTTTCTGTTTCTTTCTCATCCTCGGTGGCGCGTGCAACTGGTGCTACATAGGGGGCTGCAGCCTTCTCAACCGGTTCTTCTTCGGCAGCCTTATCGGATACGGGAAGTGGTTCTTCCACGACTGTTTCAGTTTCGGAGCTGAGCTTCTCTGTTTTTGGTGGCTCCTTCACTTCTTCAGTCTGTCATTACAACATGATGAAGTAGAAGACATGCACAAAGTTTAGGGGCTGTTTGTTTGAGCATCTAATTGGAATATTAATTGGATAAAGATGATTTTTCGAGAGGTGTGAATAGTGATTTTGGTCAAACATTTTGGGACGGAGGGAGTAATAAAATATAATGCTTGGGGAATGTTGTGTAATTACACACATCACTACTAGTCCAATGTGAAATGGACCATCAAAATTCAACGCGAGGAGTTATGGACCATCCAATGTCATAATTTTGAAGTTGTATATGCATTCCAATCTCATTCTCGTCAGATTTAAACGCAACTGATAAAAAAAGTCTTATGTTTTTCCAACAACTATCTCATTTTAAAGTTGTACATGCATGCATGCATTCCAATCTCTATCCATATTATGCATGCATTCCATACATAATATGGATTAGAGTTTTACCTCGAGCAAAGCTCCAAGAGATCGGCGTTCACCATCCTTATTCTTCTCATCCTCCGGCTTTGCATTATCATCACCGCCTTCAGCTTTCTTTTCTCCTTCTTCAACTGTCACCTCCTTATCGATGGTTTGCACTTGTGCCGCCTCGGTGGTGGTGGTGGTGGTGGTCTCCTCCTTTTGCGGCTCCGGTGGTGGTGCCCCACCATCTACACCTCTCATGGACTTAGGTATGCTAGCACAGGCTCCCATTTTTATCAAACAAGTGCTCTTCCTCTTTCTCTCTCTCCTCTCTTTCTCTCTCTTTGCAGTGAGAGCAGAGAGAGAAAGATAAGGGAAGGAATGAAGCAAATGATGACAAGAAGGAGAGGCTTTGTGGGGTGAATTATGGATAGATATATATAGAGAGAGAGTTGCTTCTATTTATATCATTGGCTCTGCGGGCTAACTGGTCCTACATTCTCTCTATGACACAGAAAAAATTAAGGAATTCAATGGTTGGTGCACATACACATATAGAGTATATCCTCTCTCTTTTTAACAAGAAGGAGGTATCCCCGCACCCAAAGGGAATAGATTAATCCACCTAGGGTTGGCAGCAGAGAATCAACACCTACAAAAAGCAGTTAGAAGTAACTAGGAGAGGAACAACTGGACTTGTCCATGAAATTACCCAAATGGACTTTTACCTCCCAACTGGTTGTCCTACCTTTGAGAATCAAACTCATACATACAGGTGGGAGCGAACCCCCTGGCCTGTGGAGACAACCCTCGTGAGGTAGTAAAAAAAACAATAAAGAAGAAATTAAAAACGCAGACAGTGAACTTTTGGAGATAGATTTTCTAAAAATATGGTTAAATACGGTGGTGTCAGGGTATTAATTAAAGGAATACACAAATTGCGGAATCTTAACATCTTTAAAGATAAATTAGTTTGGAAAATGAAAAATGAAAAGGTGCCCATAAGTCTAGTAAACGAACTGAAATGAAATGAGCACAAAATTATTCAAGTTAGTTTGTATTAACCAACTTTAGGAATATGTTCAAATTTTGTTTGTCTTTCAAATGATTTGATCTCAGCATTAATCAAGTCAATCACATACCGATCTTGGGTACATGAAGTTGTTGAAATATTTTTGTATTTTATACCCAAGAAGTAGCTAGTCCAAGTCTTGTTTAAAGTTCAACGAGTTCCAAAAAAAATCTCAAACTCGGACTTATCGAACCTAATCATCCATGTCCACAACTCACACAAAGCCCATACAAGAAAAAAGATGTCAACTCACAAAGTAGAACTCATATGAAACCAGAGACCAAATCTTACATTCCAAGCCGAACAAGTCAAATAGTTTTGGCTTGGTTTTCGCCTTGAAAAATCGCTGCTCTGCTGATTTTTCTGCATTCTCACAAATATAAAATCATATGCGCTGCTTGTCCCAATATATTGGATTTTTTCGTGCAACATTTTCATATTGTTTAGTTCATATGTATCGATCTCCCATCCCAGCAAATCGGGAAACTGAGCTGTAGGTCAGAACGTCTGCGTTTCTTCTACAAATTCCTATCTATCTAAATAGCAGAACCATAAAACCTTCTTCTACAAATACTTTTAAACTATGTAGATAGTAGAAACATAAAACCTTCCCCAAGACGCTGTTGGGATTAAACGCGGAAGCACCCAAGCACCGAGATTGAAACACAACACAATAACAACCAATGAAAGTACGATGAAAATAAAATAGAGCGATATAAACAAGATTTACGTAGTTTGGCAATTTCACTATGACTATATTTGTACGAGTATACTTGGGTATGGAAAACCCACACCCAACCTCTTGTACCCTCAATTCATACGAGAACATACTCTCACTCCCTAACTTGCTCTCACCTTGTGCTCTACAAAGCATACATGATCATGGGTATATATAGAACAGGGAAAACAAGTCATTATGGCTTCAATTGCCTTTTGAACTACCCAAGAAAACCACCACGCAATGCTTCCAAGAATATCAATTCTCTATGCCTTGAAAAAGGCCCATGATAGCATTGAAAGAGAGACTCTTAGGGAATAAACCAAGGTTTTATTACGGGCAGGTACAAAAAATAAATATTTATTATCATTAAGGTTAGTCATTCTTTTTTAATTACCATTAAGGTCAATCACTCTTTTTGGGGGTTTAGGCACTTAGGGTGCACTTTCTTATTACAGGGTTTTTAGGGGTTTAGGCACTTTCATATAGTACCCTAGGGTTTAGGTTTAGGGTGCACTTTCCTATTATAAGGTTTTAGTGATTTAAGCACTTTCATAGGATACTCTAGAATTTTAGGCACTTTCATAGGGTACTCTAGAATTTTAGGCACCTTCATAGGGTATCATAAGGTTTAGTTTTAGACATTTTTATAAGGTACCCTAGGGAGAGAAATTTAATTATGTGAGACTTCTAGTGAGGCGGATGTAAGCACGTCCAATATCTAATTCAAATGAAGTCTTCGGCGTGCAACACAGTTTCTCTTTACAATTGACTCAACCTTCTTACTTCGTTTTCCTATACAAAGCCCTCCCGCAACATGAGAAAATCAGTTTTTCCACCTTTATTTTCAAAACAACAAAATAAGAACACCTTCCAATGAATGGAATGCACTCTTCATAGAGCTCGCGGTGGCCTCTGCTGCTCCACAATTGGAGTAAGGTTTTCCATGAGCTGCATATGGTATAGAACAAAATTGGACGTTTGGAGACATGAAAAGTTTGTTCCCAGATGCGCACAGGGCCGGCCCAGGCCCAAGGCCTGGGCCTAGGGCACTCCAAAAATGGCCACTTTTTAGGGCACTCTACCATTTTATACCAATGGGCTTGAGTATAACACTTTTTGGACCGAAATAAAGAAAAAAATCAATTATAAGTTACAAAAGAGCCCAACCATTGTGGCCCAATATTTAAAAATGCCCAAAAACTATTGTGGCCCAAAATATAAAAAAAAGCCCAAACCTAAAACTAATTTTAAAAAGGGTGAGTCTATTCGCAGCCCATTTCCCTTAATACAACCCATCCAAAATAAATACCAAAACCTTCATTGTGAAAAGACCATTTAGCCCCTCAAATTACTTCATACCAACCCACCCCACTTTCTCCCAATTGCTACATACCAGCCCACTTCTTCTTCTTACTTTCTCCTCCATCGTGTTCCCTCCTCCCCTAATCGAAAAAAATCTCTCCTCCTCCTCCAATCGAAAACAACCTAGCCATTAACCCCCAATATCCTCCTATGCCCCTCATCTTTCATCTCTTTCAATGGAAAACCTTGTTGAATCAATGGGGGTTAATGGCTAGGTTGAAGAGCTCCAAAGAGTAATGGAGCAACTTACAACTCCAAGTCCACCAATGGATGCACAAATACAGACCAAGAGTAACCCGGACATGAAGATTTTCGAGCAAAAAACGACTCAAGAGTAACCCATTGCTTTTTCGATTTTTCAGCCGTTGTTCGTTCGAAACGGTACACACAGTCCCGAAAATCGCAATACATTTCGGTAGTTAATACCCGAAATTTACCTATAAACCGGGAGTTTATATCCGAAATTGGTGATGGTAGTTAATATCCGCAATATTGGCCATAATTCAGTAGTTTGTATCCGAATTATGTGTTTAGTTTCGGGAGTAAATATCCGAAATGTGCCAAAACCAGACGAGTAAAATAGCGAGAGCTACGAGAGAGAGAGAGAGAGAGAGAGAGAGAGAGAGAGAGAGAGGTGATGGAGGTCGGTCGGAGGAAAAAGTGGGTAGCGGTGGTGATGGAAGTCGATCGATCGGTGAGACGAGGGAGTAGATCGGAGGTCGGTCGGTCCCGGTGGTGATGGAGGTCGGTCGGTACCGGTGGGTTTTGAGAGTGGGTGGGTTTTGAGTGAATTGGGAGAAGAAAAATAACAAGGGTAATTTGGGAAATTTTCTGGGTTATGTGAAGCAAAAATAAAGATTTGCCACATCAGCAGGGTTTTATTTAGCAAAAGGGCTGTATGAAGTCGAAAATGGGCTGCGAATAGACTCATCCTTTAAAAAATGGCCGAATTTCCATTTCCTTGTTATACTGATGACATGCCATTGCCACCAGTAGACTCTCAATTGCCCCAAATAAGGATTGGAATCAGGAGCTTTACTCAGAAGCGAAATTAAGAGTAACAATTTTCACCGATAAAAACGCGCACATAATTATCATATACGGAGTATCAATTTTTTTCCCGTTTTCATAGAAGTAAATAACATACCCGCCTAACTTTTTTGGTCATATGGGTGGTAACAAGTTAACAAGTTACTTGTGATTTAGTTTTGTTTAGTTTAGTTTTGATGATCTAATAAGTGGAGAAGAAGAGAAAAGTGAAAAAAGTGATGATTAATCAAACATGAGCAAAAGAGGAGCAAAGCTCCCAACCGAACAAGGCCAAGAAGATTTCATCTACTAAGCAAAAATTGCCTTTATCATGAGAGGACCAAGCTAAATTTACTTCAAATTTTTTAGATTGACTTTCTTAATTAGATAATAAGTACTTGAATTTATAAGGGTTGAGTTAGAATTTCGTAAACTTGGAGGCAGGCGTGTTTGTCACCTTAACCTCAATTGGTTCAAAATGCAACACGTGTAATATTCAAGTGATACTCGTGCGTTATATGTATCTAGAGACTTCGTGTTTTGATTTTTCCGTTATCATGTAATGCTTGTAGAACTTTATATTGTTTTGGTTTTCTCGTATAGTGATTGTTACTCGAAAAATTATTTAAGCGTTGTACTTGAAGGGCACAATTTTTAGACTAGGCCTAGGGCACTCCAAACCCTTGGGCCAGCCCTGGATGAGCATTCAGACTTTTGGACATCTAGCGGGAGAAAGATCATTGTACTGTTATTATATCGTTTGCACCTGATTCTAGAACACGTACAAAGGGAAAAAAATATTCCATTTGAGTCTTGCCACGCTGTGGAAGGACTTCTGCGTTCAAGAGCAAACAACAAAATGAACTCATTTCATTTGCAGCATATATCCAGCCTAACATCAATCCTAAGCTCAAACAATCTTTAGAACATATAACAAAATCTTTCCCCGGTAGTACAGAGAAGAAGAAAAAATGTATACGTCGCATTATATGGTGGCCCCTCCAAAATTTATCTCATTCATTTTTCTCACAAATTTATATGGTGTACAGTTGCATTTTCTGATAAGTGATGCAAACAGAGGAGTATCAAACAAATTCTCTCAAACTTGTAGTATTTCACAAACACTCTGAGAAACTGGATTTCTCTTACACACTTTTCTCACACGCTTTGATCACTCGTATTTGCATACTTATACAATCAAATTACAAACCTATTTATAGGCATAACAATCAGAAAAAATAAAATGAGATAAACTCTCATTTATTAAACAAATCTCAAAACTATCACGGAAGATAGTAGCCCACGTTTTTGTTCAGGGTTGCTGAGAACCCACTTGCTTCAACTTTTCACGTGCTTACTAGAATAGTCTAAATAGAAACTGGCATTGAGTGGTCTACCTACTAGTATGTAAAAGATTCCCAAGAGGAACAATAGTCTAGATCCAGTAATGATACATACACATAAAAAAAATATCCACAAATTACCCATACACTCACACAAGTGTGTGGGCTCCACACACACTAGATGTGCAAGTGTGTGTGGATACATACACATAAAAAAAATATCCACAAATTACCCACACACTCACACAAGTGTGTGGGCTCCACACACACTAGATGTGCAAGTGTGTGTGGGTAATTTGTGGGTATTTTTTGTGTGTATGTATCATTTTTTGTCTAGATCACTCTTGGATCTTTCGAAATCTTCCATGAACTTCAAGCACTTTTCACCTGTATGTGAGAGAATTCTCAAGTGTTTCTACCACCATGACAAAGCACTAAATAATTCAGGCAATAAGCAACAAAACCTCATCTTTCCTTAAGTTTAAAAAATAAAAAATAAAAAAAAAACACGGATCAAGATCCTCTCACGTGACTCTTGTTAGGATGCAAAATGGGGACTCATTATGGTTCATTTCATGATTGCAGCATGTTTATTTTGTAGGTCAAGGGTAAAATTGTAAACACAAGGTTCAGTGTCGTCACATTAAAAGGTCACGTGGCATTAACGCTTTCCTAGATAGATGGAGTAGGTATTTTTCTCTAGGCAATTTTGCTATAAAAAAAAACAAATTAATAGTAAGAAAAAGAACTCTTTTCAATTTCTTGTGCACCTTTTTTTTTTTTAACTCACGAATTCAGGTCCTTTGGCTAAAAAGAAAAAAATTGGTTTTTTCGTTTTTTCGTTGTCTTTATTCAAAAAAAAATTGCATTTGTTAGTTTTGCGTCAAGTTTTCGTGGTTTATGGATTCGTCTCGACAAACGAATCCAAAGAATATAAAATTATGGTCGAAACTTTTTTTTTTTAATAAAGCCAAAATTAAACCAATAAACTGGTTTATTTTGGTTTATTTTCGGCTTTATTCAAAAAACTATTACTTTTGACCATAATTTTATACTCTTTGGATTCGTCTCGACCCATAAACCACAAAAACTTGACGCAAAACTAACAAATGCAAAAAAAAATCGAATAAAGATAACAAAAAAAAAAACCAAAAAACCAGTTTTTTCTTTTTAGCCAAAGGAGACAACCACGTCGACCCATTAATAGAGAGTCCGGTTAAAATCGAGACAAGACCCGTATAAATTGACTCTTAAAAGTGGATAGTACCGGGAAGATTTCGAACCTGAGATGTAAAGAATTAACAAATCCTTAAATTCCAGGCCGCTTCAGATTTGCCTGTCAATTTTTCTTTCTTCTTGGCGAATTTCTAGCCAACAATCATAATTCGAGCAAGTCGGCTTTCACAACACGCAAAGAAATTTTTTCAAAATTTAGTATACATACTTATGGGAAATGTCGAAAATTGTAACGCTACAAAAAAAAACTCCATCATTTATTCTTACCTTTTTTCTTAGGAGTGGCGTTTTTGGCCTTTCACCATAATTCTTTCAATGTTAAACAGTGCATCAGTTCACCATCGCCGTACAATACAAAAATTTTATTGTATCGAATAAATAGTAGTAAATAAATAAATTATACATTTGTTCAATAGTCCAAAAAGCTTTCAACTATGGCAAATCCAACTAACAGAAGATGTAGACAACAGGTCAAAAATTAGCGATCGTTACCATAATTTCTTTAATTGATTTCCACTTAACAGCCCGCCATATGATTCCGATAATCGACAAAATTGGATTCAGTCTTCGCCATCGCCCCCCCATCATCGCCACCGCCGTAGTGATCTTCGGCTGGTTCTTGGTCCATGTCACCGGGGTTACCGTAGATAGGCCCGGTCGCCTGAACTTCCATTTCATCAAGTGGAGCTTCTGCCCTTTCTGGCACAAGCCCCTTCACTGCCATGGATTTGAGGTTCTCATCACTGAAAAAGTCCCTGTAAGGCTTGGAAACCTGAACAAAATATGACCGCGCGTATAAATCATTTTTGGATATGCTGGAAAGGGAATGGTTAAGATTTTGGAACAAATCATACTGAAACGGAACTGGCACCTTTTGTCTTATCCAGCAATGAAATTGAAGAAGAAAAACTCAATACAACAGTGGTACTACAGTACACTATTGACGCATATACGGCATCCATCTCATAATGAACTACTCCTCCGTCCCAAATTCTTGGTCAGTGCGGATTTCAATGCAATTTTTAAATTGTTCATATCTTTCAATCTATAATGTATTTTACGTGCAATATGGATGTTATTGATAGATTTCAATTAGTTCTATTAAACAAAGTCTTTAAAATCTCTAAAAATATTACGGATTGAAATATATGAACAGTTTAAAAAAATTGCATTACAATCCGCATAGGACCAACAATTTAGGACGGAAGGAGTACTTCACATGAATAGTAAAACCCTGCAAGGGAAATCGTAGTACTTGGTGGAGTGCATTGGTCCTGATAGTAACATTTAAACAACAGCGTCGAACACAAGCTTTTTTACAGCTAGCGATGACAACAGTGGCCTTGTTCGTTTAGTAGTTTTAGTTTAGTTTAGTTTTGGGAAAAGGTATAATGAGTGGAGACTGGAGAGAGATGGAAAGAGAAATGAGTGTAATGATTACAAAACAAAACTAAAACTATGAAACGAACAAGGCCAGTATCACTGTTTTAAAGTGTTCTCAGAATGCAAGACGGTAAAAGGGAAGTCCGGATGTCGTTTTCCAATTTTTACTGGCATCAAGTTACTCAATCAAAGAGCCAATAAAAATCAAACTTATATAGGAATTCAGATTCAGTGAACAATGCAGGGTATGAGATGCTCAGTTTTATAAGTGGACCTCACCTTGAAGAGTGAATTTCTCTGCTCAGCACTCTCCACTAGGTTTTGCCAGTGCTTATCTATCTTCAAAGTTGTCGCAGAACCCACAACCTAGATAAAGGATGGAATATGTATTTAAGTTTCTATGAACATGGTTCTGAAACTGCCATGTAAATTTCATTGAAAAAGCATACCAGGACAGAAGACCTTGCTCTGGTTATCCCAACATTCATTCTACGAAAATCAGCCACAAACCCTATGCTCTTCTTCTCTTTGCTTGCCCTAACACATGAAAAGATTGCGACATCCTTTTCTCGTCCCTGTAATGAAGAAAGAAGATTATGAAAACGAATAGATCTGTTGGATAGCATAAATTTGAAGAAACTTTAACGAAGATGCAGTTCAGAACTTAGTAGCAGAATCCTTCTAAAATGGGTGCACTCCGTAGACGGGAGCTCGCTCTCATCCAAACGGGAATAGACTGCTAAATAGGATGGGAGCTTTTACACTAATCTTAAGGATGAAATACTGACTTCTCTTTCCAAGTATATGCAAGAAAGAAGAAAAATAAAAAATAAAAAAGTAAGAGATTTAGGACTCACTTTCTCGTCTTGTATTCTACTATTTATCTACGTGTTTAATTCATCTATTTGGCATAAAAAAAAAATCTTTTGGGATGGCTTTTCTCACTAATGTTCATACTTTATGTGTGTGTGTGTGTGTATTTATTAAATATTACCTCGCCGCTCCCAATCTAGGGAGCTTCTACATATGCTCGCTCCTCCGCACCCGCTCCCGCTTCCTACAACTATGATTCGGAATCCCTTAATGATCTCCGATTCATTTCATCCATCTGAGTGAGTAAACGTTAGTTGTTTCAGAATAAGTTTTCCAGACTAGAAAACTCGTTTAGTCGATGGATTTAGCAACTTATTTAGCAACTTGTTTATGGGAAATTTTGTAGAAAAGAACCCAATTTTGATAAATCACCAAGAATATGTTTTCAAATGCTAGAAAACCGTATCTGCCAAGACGAAATAAAATGTATCTGAGACAGGGACCAACACTTAATGTGTGGTACCGGTGGTAATGAGTTGTAGAATATCAATGCTTAACCACAGTTCAAAAAAGGTACTTGATGCAAGTGGTTCTAAAAGTGCCACGGACTAGCGAGCAGTCACTTGGATAATCTCATAGGAATAGAAAAGGAGAAAGCGATACTCCACCTGGAACCCATCAACAGTGTTAATGTCTACCACTTTGTCCGACTCGACTCCAAAAGTACTCCGAAAGCGATCACGGAAGATCTTGACTTGGTGCCTATAAGGAGATATAATTGCAAGCCGAGAACTAGATTTAAGCTCCGGATACCGAGTCACCATATTATGATACATGGCGAGAACAAAATCAACCTCGTCTTCATTTACCCAAGAACCACTGCCCGAGGGTTGGGACTCTTTCCCCTCGTGTATATCAAAGAAGCAAAAGGGTCCAAAGCACCGGTACTCGTGCCACGAACGTTTTGTCTGGTTTACAACATCGGACCCGTCCTCCAGAGCCCCATCATAGAACTCTCGCGAAGGAAAGCTTCTTATCTGCAAGGACAAATGGATTAGAACAACTCTATGAGAACCTTCTAACAAAGAAGGGATGGCATATCGGTATGGACAGAATCACAGAACCATAAAATGCACATATTTGGTTCCACTTAAAAAGCTTTTTTCCCAACAGAATATTTTTTGCACTCTCCTGTTTACCATCCAAACTACAGTTTTTTTGTCAACTACGATATATGTTAATTTACTACATTGCCCTTCATGTCTGAAAAAAATGAATCAATAAAATGATAGTAGTTGTGTATATTCACAAGTAAAGAGAGACAAAATGTGGATGGTAAAAAGGAGAAGGCAAAAATCAATAACCTTTTCCCAATCTTTTGTCATGTCTAATCTTTGTTTATCTTCAGGTCACACGTTTTTACTTTTACCAATTCATTTCAATGAGAGGAACTAGAACAGTAAAAAGGTGGACCAATTGACTAAATTGTTAAAGAGTTCACTGAAGACAATAAAAACAGCTAAAATTTCCCACTTTTTTTTTTTTTTTTTTGGCTTTGCTGGTCCATATTTCTTTTTACTCCATACATAATGTTCATTCAGCAGAAACATAAAAGGGTTCAGTAGAGAAAATTTGGCTCCAGGTTATTTTCTGGGTACTATCTGGGCATTTTTTCTTGGTAGCTAGCTAACAGTTGCAGCTGTTTTTGTGATCAACCCATTGAGAGTCTGTTCCAACTCAGCCCACAGATCATAAGTGAACTTGAACTAACCTCTGGATGCATGCGGTATTGGGTCTTCAGCATTGATACCTCATAGCCGGCTCTCTGGAATCTCTTGAACAGGCTCGTTCCATACCTATAACAGCAACACAGTAAATAGCACAAAATCAACTGTGTCAAATGTGTTGAGCTAGAGATGAAACTGTGTCATCATCACCAAATGATATTCTTACCCAAATTTCTCAGCGATGGGAGAAATTACAGTTGCTGGCAGTTGAACCGGATCACCAACCTACAGAAAAGACAAAAAAAATAAAATAAACAGGACTTGAGAGGAAGTAGAAAAGAAAGACTCCACTCTAGTATAGGCATATATATACCAATTCACGTCAGAAATCAAAATCTTGCCAACATATGACAACGTTCAATTTCCCAATTACAGCAAGGAATGAGCTACACCATAATGGTAGTCATATCCAAATAAACCCCCCAAAAAAGGCATTACTCAGTGCACTAAGTCCCCACAAATGCAGGCTATGTTACATGGACAAGGGTGTGTGTATCGTATTCGGGTGTATATCTAAGGGTCGGACACCTCAAACCTAAAAAAAGAGGATTAGGGGATTTGGATACGGGTGCGGGGATACGTCAAATAGTTAAAATTTTATATTAAAATATTTACTTAACATAGATTACAGGTTTGACTGTTTCCAAATACAAGACAATGATACTATGGTTTATATCCCCCCCTCTGGAGGACAAGGCCGTCATCAGTTCTAGTTGGCTAATTCAGAGAGCTAATTAAGGGACAGGTGTATAGAAAAGAAAAACAACATAAGTCAGAGCATCATAGTAAAATGCAAGACATAATTTTGTTGGAAGCTCTACCCTAAATAAGCACGGTATTTACCAGAAATAATTGTTTGCACCCATTGGCCAATGGAACGAGGGTAGCTGGTTCCACCTGTTAATTCCAGAATATTTTACAGCATTAGCAACCGAAATGAATATATAATACAGGTGGCATCAGCACGTCATAAAAAAGAAATAGCAGTAACATCAAATGGAGTAGAGGAACATACTGCTTGAGCAGCTTCATCTATTATAACAACGTCAAAACCACGATTTAATTTACTGAAAAGAACTGAACCGCTGAAGCTGAGAGTGGAGAAAACCTGCCATTATAGAGGATTACAAGAAAGTTAAGTAAGTCGATTCAAAGTTCAGCACAATGACAATAATACGTACAATTGCTGCTTCATCCAGAATAGAAGCACGAATACTATCTCTCTCCCTTCCTTGCCCTCCCTGTTTGTGCTTATCACTGGTCTGAAAATCTACACCAGCAAGTTTTTGTTCCATCTAAAAATGCAAACCACCACTGTCAATATGTTCGTTCAAAAGCAAATCGAACGGAAAAGGGAAAGGTTATGAGCTAATCTCATCAATTTCATGAGTCTGAGGGGGGAAACATACAAGGTAATCCATGGAGACTGTGAGGACAGAATGATGCGGTTTTAGACCAATACGCACAATCTTCGGGTTGTATGCACGGTTATTTTCATCGCGTATACCTGAGAATATCAGAAAAACAGCGATGAGTATCCCTACCAGAACCTTTATACTCCCAGGTGTAGAAGTGCTGCACATCCAAACAACTGCAACTCTCATCACACAAAGTGTCAATCCTTTTCCTTAATAAACTGAGTTGTACTCCCTCTGCCCCTTTTCCTCAACAGAATGACTTTCAATCCTTTTAAGGGAACATACATTCAATGCATGTCCCTTAAAAAGTCGGATTTTGATATCTTATGAAGGCTAGTTTCAGAAATTGAAACACTTCTGTTCTTTGACTTTTTAAAGAGCATTAATATTTTGGAACACAAAAAATGGAAAGAGAAAACAATAAAGGATGGAGGAAGTGTTCACTGAAGGATATAAACAGAGAGAAGTTGAATTGTTCAAGGACCTCAAAAAAAAAAAAAAAACTCAGGAACATGAATTGCAAACACAGGAACATCTCACCAAAATGGAGACAAAGGGGGACAAAACGAAAAGAGAAAACTATGGCCCTGTTCGGTTTAGAGTTTTGTTTTAGTTTTGGTTTTGTTGACATCATCATTTCCCTCATTTCTCTCTCTATCTCTCTCCACTCATTACACCTGCTTACATCATCAAAACTAAACTAAACTACAAACCAAACACAGCCTATATATTTATGAAACATAACTTCATCAGGTATAAAAAAGGGGAATGAAAAGAAGATGGGGTGATAATTTCACCCAAAACATTCAGACTTGTTTCTAAAACTAGAGATGGTTCAGCCCCCAAAAAATCTGGAAAAAATGCATCACTAGCTCTTATAGCCACCACTACAGTTCACACCTATGAAACATGGGTACTCCAAAAATGTCGCTGTACGAGTACCGGGTACCAGTACGGGTACGGCTGGGTACAGCAAAATACGTACCGGGTACGGCAAAAACATACCGGTTACGTTTGGGTAGGTTGGGTACGGCAGGGGTACTTCGTGGGTACAGGAATGGGTACGAAAATGGCTACGTAGGGTCAATTTGTAATGCGCTTTTAATTAAAAGGGTGTAAAAACATAATTTCAAAGTTTCCTTACAAAACTAAAGGGACCTAAGTGTCATTATCTCTTGTTATACTCCTACACAATACACATTGATGAAATCGATCAGAATATCAGATCGATCAGGGCTTCTCAAACTCCTGCGACTAGGGCTTGGAAGTTGGAAGTCTCTCCTTCTCTCCGGTGACCTATAAGTCTCTCCCTTGGAAGTTGGAAGCCTCTCCCTCTCTCCGGCGACCTATAAGTCTCTCCCTCTCCCTCTCCCTCTCCCTCCCTCCCTCTCCCTCTCCCTCTCGCGCTCCCTCTCCCTCTCTGCGATTCTGCCCCTTCGTTTTCTCTCTCAGATCTGTTTGTTACTCGTGTGCTACTGTTGTATGCCTGAACCTCTCAGATCTGTTCGTTACTCGTGTGCTACTGTTGTATGCCTGAACCTCTCTCTCTTTCTCTTCTCTCTCTATCTCTCTCTCTCTCAGATCTGTTCGTTACTCGTGTGCTACTGTTGTATGCCTGAACCCCTCTGCAACTACAGTTACCACTCCGGCGACCTAATATGTTAATTTGTTATAGGAAAATGAGTTCAACTTCATCAACATCAAGCACTTTGGGTTCAATTTCTAATTCAAAGTGTGCCTTCTAGTACTGCAAATGTTGAAGATGATGATAATGCTCCTCTTTGGAGATGGAAGCTGTGTTGTTTAGAGATGAAGTTGTGAAGTTCAAGATCCTTAGTTCTTAGGACTATTCCCTTCCTTTTAAAGATAATTGCTTTTGGCAGTTTCTTCACTGAAAATATGTAATCAAACGGATTCCCTGATCTTCCCAAGAGGATCAACAAATTTCATTTCACACCAAAATTAGTTAACCACCACAAAGCTTCAATTCCAGTGTTATTTGTCACGCTCCATTTTACCTTCTAAAAGTTGAGCTCATACAAAAATTAGACATTTTGATGAGACAGAGATGGAAAAAACAAAATTGCATTCGGTCACATGTTACTCTGGAACAAAAGCAAATTAAATTGCAGCAGCAGGATGATATGAATTGGACAGAATTTGTACCAGTGTTTAGAAGGCGCAACACAATCTCATCGAGGGCAGAGTTTGATGGAGCACATACAAGAACACGGACACGATACTTGCGGCTGGAATTAACCACTTCTGGTTTCTACACAACACTCTGAAGTTAGAAGATGTTGGTAACTAATATTCACCATTAGAACATCCTCAAAGGCCTAACAAAAAATGAATAACCAAAAGTTGCCACATCATCTTTTGGTTATCCATTTAAAGGTTGCTAAAGTTAGAAATGTCAAGTCCCACATTGGTTTTTTTGTTCATAACCAAAAACAATGGACCCCCCATCACTTTTTCAAATTTGGACAACCAAAACTTTGCCACATTACTTTATCAAACTACATAAAATAGTTTTGGAACTCATTTTTAATATAATATTTTCAAAACTTTTTTAGTACAAAAAAGTTTTTTTTTAAAATCAGATTTAAAAAAGAGTTTGAAAAACAGCTTTAAAAAAAACTTTTTCCGAACAAAAATAAAAACAGTTTCCAATAAAAATAGTTTTTTTTAACAAAATTTTGAGTAAAAACAATCTTTAGAGAAAATACTACATTTTGAAAGAAAAAAAAAATTCAAAACAATTTTTGTGTAAAAAAATGTTTTTAAAAAAACAGCATTTTGAAAGAAAAGACAGTTGTTACAAGCTTTTGTGTAAAACATTTTTTTTTTTTTAAGTTTTTGAAAAAACATTATTTTTTTGAAAAAACCATTCTTCAAAAAAAAACCGTCTTTGAAATAAAAACTGTTAAAAAAACTGCTTTTGAAAAGAAAAAAAATTTGTTTTTTAAAATAAAATTTTTAAAAACATTAGAGAGAGAGAGAGAGAGAGAGAGAAGATTTTTGTCATTTTGTGTAATGGTAGGTGTACTTGATTGGGTAGATGTGGGTCCACTAAATTTGGTTATCGTCAAAAGGTTGCTAGTTTTGATTATCAAAGGGCCAAAATTTGGTTAGTTGCTAAGGGGTTGCTAAGTTTGGTTATTCCAATGCAAGCACCTTTTTTGAACAAATATTGGTTATCCAAGGGCCAAAATTTGGTTAGTTGCTAAGGGGTTGCTAAGTTTGGTCATTCCAATGTAAGCACCTTTTTTAACAAATATTGCTAACTTTAGCAACCTTTTGGTTTGGTTAGGCCATTGTGGATGCTCTTATAGGATGGCCAAATGAAACGTACCAACTCATTGCCAGTGGTTGGAAAAAACCCATCATCGCCATTCTGAGGCATCTTTGCATCTCTGGGATTAGTACCACTCAACCATGGAGACGCTTTCTGCCACTGGTTGTATCTGCCAAAACACCCAAAACAAAGTCCAAAAGAGTTACAACTTGTGAACTGCAACTTAAGGACATTTAAATTGTCAATGTGGGTCATCAAACATTTAATTTTGAATTCATGATTTATAGCCACACAAAAAAAAAAAAAAAAGGACATGAATGTGGTAGTTTTAGCGAAGGGAGGTTTGAGTACATCATGTTCAATCAAACCACGTCGGACAAAAATGGGAATGGAAAACTGATTCAAGGAATTTATGGAAGTTAAATGGCAGTAGTTTATATTGAATAGGATTACAGCGTACATTTGCTGCCAGAAGAATATGTAGTGACACAATTTGTATCCCTTGTTTAACGTCACATCTTGGGTTTTGGCAAGCCTACCAATGGCAGAGGGTTGGATTGCAAGGGGCCGTCTCATCCTCACCCTATCCCCCCAAAGAGGAACCCTGCCGCAAACCAAAATCCAACTAAGACTTGGGAATTCTTCCCTGCCCCACCTCAATTAATAAATGTACCAATCAGTTAACCCAACATGTGAACAAATCCTGGACGATAAAATGTGTTACTCAGATTTTGTGGATCAGATCTAGATGACCAGGTTAGTAAGAAAACAAAAAGTAAGCAGCTAATTGAGTAGTAGAAGCAAGCCCAACACCTACATATACAACTACAGATAAGAGGGATGCATTACCCAAACAAAAACTCATCCCTCGATGATGTTTCTATGATAACTCTAATAAAGAGGCCACAAATCCCCTAAATATACCCAATCTCAAACGTCCATCAATTCCTTCTAGAAACAGGTGCAAGTGAGCTTTCCTGACATTAATTTCTACTTCTAAATACTTCATTCCAATCGGATTAGCTTATAAAACTTCAAAGAAAGCATCAACTCTATAGTTTCTAAAAAAAAAAGTTCCAATCCCAACAAAGATTCCCTACAAGTGCGAAGCCAAATCAAAAAGTTGCTAACAATGTTTACAGAAAGGAACAGACATTGCTGTGTTTGGTTGAGAGTTTTGAGAAGAAAATTTTGAGAAATATTTTTGAGATAGTGTTTGGATGGGTTTTTGGAAAAAGTAATAATTAGAGAGAAGTGTAATAATTGGAGAGAGATAGAGAGAAAAATGAAAATAATGATTGGAAATAGGGGTATGAGTAGAGAGAGAAATGTGATTAATGATTGGAGAGATGAGAGATGGGGAGAGAATCTTTTTGGAAATTTTTTTGGAAATGTAAAGTGAACAAAGTGATCTCTCCACATAAAAAAAAGCAGCTCCTGCCCAAGAAATCTCCAAGCATGATAAGAGCGCAAATTATGCGGAGGAAAGGAAATGAACAAGTGACCAAGGACATACTTTTCCTGAATGGGAAATTCAGGTCCCCGTTTTATTCCTTGCGATTTGCCCCTGAATCAAAAGAGAAAAAAATTGTCAAAAAAATATACGCAGTATCATTCTTCTGTTGCTTTTCTATCCCAATCAGATTTTTAGGAAACAATGATGACAAAAGTGATACTCAATTATGACAACAATCAGAGAAATAGTACTCTACGGAGATACCTACATTGAATTCACTCTTGCTGGAGTTGCATGTAAGATGGCACTAAGGAGACCAAGAATGGTTTGTGTTTTTCCCGTTCCAGGGGGACCCTGAAAGGAAGAAATTATTTTAGATTCTACGCACCATATGGAGGTCAAAATTAGAGTCTCTCGCGGTCAGGCTATTTAAAGTCAACTGGGGACGAAGGATTTTTTAATTATTACTCAAGGTTGTATTAGCTTGCCTGTAAATTTTCCAGACTGGCGTTTGTGACCACAACAAATGCACATTTAGTGTCAAAAGGTTATATCAAGTCAGAAAAAAATCAAGAAACAAGTTTATGAAATTGAAGGTTGGTGCAGAATATGTTAAGAAAAATACTTAATGAACAAGATTAGTTTAACAAACCACATTTGCTTGTGCTACACTCAACAGACAACTAGTAAGAAGGACGAGGAAATAGGAAATCCAAACAAATTTGCTAGTATTGATGGGATTTCCTATTTCCTCGTCCTTCTTACTAGTTTTCTGTTGAGTGTATCACAAGCAAATTTGGTTCGTTAAACTAATCTTGTAGGTTAAGTCTTTTCGTTCCAATATGCAAAAATGACTAGAAACAACTTAATGAAGAGCACTTGGATATAGATCAAACCTGTATGAGAACAACTCGTTTACGTGAGACACCTACCTGCAGTATACAGAATACCACTCTCTAAAAACATAGCAAAATATTGAAAAGACAAAACAAAATGCATGCGAGTTGATGGAGGAGCAGTGATGGTAAAAAGGGATTCACATGTGGTATAAAAACTGGGGGTGAATTATATTGTATTACAAGTATAAAGTAGTGGCATTTAACTAAGTTGACATGAAAAGAAAGACCAGGTAACAAAAAACCATAAACTGAATAAGGACTCACACGTATGGCGTCCAGTTGCGATTTATTGTGATTGCTTTCAATGGACTCCATGAGGGGTCTGGGAATCTCCCAGGCTCGATCTTCAGAACTAGAATTGCTTTCAGAAGCTGCTAATATCAAATCTTTGAATGGGAGGGAGCTAATTGAGCGCAGAGCAACATATTCTCGAACAATAGTTGACAAACTGCAAATCTGCCATTATGTGTGTACACATGTACATGTGCATGTTCATGTCTGAATAAGTGTCACGATAGAATAAATGAAACATACTAGTCGGACCAATTTCTTTTTGTGAATTGTTGCACAGATCCAGTCAACTATTTTACTTAGTAATCCTCATAATTTAAGCAGCATGTCAATCATGATAAGGAGGAAGAAGACCATATCCACAACGACAACAATGAGGAGCACGATCACGACAATGAAGTGACAATATTTGACAAAAATACTGCAAGCAACCCCAAACACAAAGCAGACTGTGCCAACATCCATACTACCTAGAGTTAATAATTTCACCCTTCAGTCACGCCCCAATTTAGGATGACTACAATGCCAGAATTTTGTAGAAGATACCAAGTGAACATCATGGTGTTATTTTATCTTGGAAACTTAAATGCACATTTAAGATTGCTGAATCTTGACACTTCTTTTTTTAACATCAATTTTGACACCTTTACAAAGTCTTTTTTCCAAATGCTATCAAACAATTAGGTACTTTTTTGCAAAATAACAAGTAGATATCATCCATGCGAGACAAAATACAAATTTTATCTAGAGTTTCCAAAATGTATATCCAGAAAAAAAAAATGGTCCATCTACATATAAGTGTATAACTAGTGCAATAGTAGAACAAAATTTATTTCGTAGTAGTACATAATCTAGAGAGCAGATGATGTTTACTATCAGATGATTAAATAAAACCAAAAGTAACCCTCCTTATCCAAGTAATATTGGCCACGAAATAGGATGCAAAAAGTCATACGACCAAAGAATAGACCGCAAGTTCAAAGCACTTGTGATGCAAAACTAGTTTTAAAAAATCTGCAATAAGCACATTTAGGACAGCATGAAATGATGTTTTGGGTGGTTTTCTACCCTTCGGTGAATATACTGTAGTTTAGTTGGTCGAAGGATCGACTCAAAAGGCTTTTATACTATTTTATAGTTTGAGTATGCTTTTTTTATAGATGTGAAAATTGTTGGAATTGATTGTACAGGTATCCCGTCATCTAATGTTTCCAAGCATCTATAACTAGTATAAGTTTTAGAAGAAGTTTCTCTTAGGAGGCAAAGTACATGTAGGCATAGAAGCTAAGAGCCACCAATAGGGAACAGAACAAGAACGGTGACACTGACATGGTGCTTAAAAAAAGAGGACATAATACATCTGGGACACTTCAAAAAATACACACACTTTCACACTTTCGTCTGCATACTGAAGTAACAAATTAGTAGTTGTATACATTACATTCCTTACATGTTATCAAAGGATCATAAGTTTTTTTTTATCCCCCAAACTCGTGATGTATTCCATTGTGTTTGAGTGACGGACACCGGGTCCCCATTATTGAACCAAAGCATGTCCCACAAGCATTGTGCTTCTTAGCAGAGAAGTCTAAAATCCTTTATATGCACTCAACGTCTATTCCTTTTTTTACCATCTCTTTCACTGTTTTTGGCCATGCTAGATCTTAGTTTTCCCTTCTCTACTTGTGTAGGTCTTATTCCCTTGTTGCTTCAGTTCCTTTCTACCTTCTTATTTGTATATTGTAAATGCTAAGTCTTTGTACTCCGAATATACACTTCCTAGTAATTTGTATTCTTTGTTCTTTGACTGAATCTCTCAGTTACCAAAAACTTCTAGTTCGTTTCTTATGCAGTGAAGGGTTAAGCACGTCTTTCCCTCTCGTCTGCCTATTCTCCTATGGTCTTTCTTCTCTGCAATTATTGCCCTGTATTACTCTCGAGGTGCAATTCACTGCCCCAAAACTGAACATTTTAACAAAAAGGAAGAGCCTGAGGAATATTTCTCTTCTATTTCGTATTACATCCATTGATAATCCCTACACACACCTTCTCATTCTAGGTCTCAAGTTTCGATCACTTATCCTCAGGTTCTTTTCATCCTCCTTTGCAGGACTCTCCTTGTTAACATCAGTTGCATCAGGTGCAATTCACTGCCCCAAAACTGAACATTTTAGGCACAAAACCCCCTCTAAACAACTCTAACTGAGACAAATCTGTCCCTTGCCTATTGACCTTCAATTTAACCGTCATAACCTTCCATTACTCACCATTTTGCCTTCAAAAATACAGCAAGCTGCCACTTTGAAGTTAGTTATTTTAAGTCTTTCCCCTTCTACAAGCCATATAATTTTTCTCTCTCCTATACCTTCAAAACCATAATCCCAGAATCTACACGTCACACGGCCTCATGCAAAAGATTGTTGTTTGGAGACACATCTAGCTTAGAATCCCACAATCAGCATGACAATCGCAACACAACAAAATTTATTCCCCCCTTTATGGACCCAATGGGTAGGTGGGTGGGTGTGTGTGGGTGTGTGTGTGAGCGGGGTGGGGGGGGTGGGGTGGTGGGCGGGGCATACTGATCTCATCAATGAAGCTAGATCCTTCATAACACTTTGAGTACATACGGAAAAAAATCGGCTCTGCCTCAAGGAAGAAGCTAGCAACAGAAAAAGGAATAAACAAACAACATATGGTACAATTATTCTGTATAACAGCTGTCTCATAATACAATCATACCTTCAGAATGTGTAGGTTCTGGTTTTCTTTAGAAACAAGAGAACGCATATTCAACAGCCTAGTACAAGGTTCAACTTCACCCGCATCTAGCTGTTTTACCTCGCCGCTTAATTGCATTCTAACTGTAACTTCCATGTTAATATCATGACGATTCTCAACCATCCCAAATGCATACTTAGTTGGGAGTTTAGTACCATCTCCAAACTGCACAATGACACCATTGACACATGTAAAAGAAGGAATTTAACATGCGGAGATATATTCAAAAGGGCAGCAACAAATTCTAGCAAGTAAATGGCATGCCAACAATCTTAAACAAAATAGGAATACTTTTAATTTTGTCAGTTGCCGATGTATCTAAAATATGTTAGCAGAAAAAGTAAATAGCTTGACCAAGATCAACTACCTACCTTCTTTTCTGAAAGCAGTAACAGGTCATTCAGTCTAATTGACTCGACATCATCAAGTTTAAATGTTAGCAGGTGAAACCCATCTGCCTCGCTACATTTGCTTGTTATTCCAAACTTCCATTCTGCTTCTGTAATGCCCAAGAAAGAAAACATTTGAGAGGGATAAAGACACAGGTCGCTTTCTCTGTCACATTTCGGACCTCTAATTATACAAAGAATACTTCAACATAATATTTGAAGCTACTGGATAACGTCACGCTCGGACATAACTTTCCCTTCATAAGCATATAAAGTATTATGAACACATTCCTAACATGATAAAAACGTCAAAAATACTTTCTTCACATGTACTTTGCAATCCTAGAAGAAAATGCACTTAACATGAGCAAACTATAATGTGAAGACAGCAGAAACGCCACACCATGGAGTTATGCCATCAAGAAGGCGTTATCTACGCAAGCAAACAACCGCATAGTAAATAGAGCTTGTCCCTTGAATTAGAAGAAGCATTTCCCCTCCTATCAATGAACAATGTTGTGTTCTGGATCGTGAATTTTTAAACATCTTCCTAATTATACATTTGTACCTAAAGAAAAAACACAATGAGGTGATGACTGCCCTAGTGGTCAAGGCCTTGTAAGGGGCTCCCTTAGGTACTTGCTTTATGATGTTCTCGGTCTGCTGAAAAGAATTTTCCCAATCCAACCCAAAACAAATGTAGGAAAAATTTGCTTCTGGTATTCTTTGACTTCATTTTCTTTACCTATATCCTCTATTCCTCTCCTTTTCCTCCATAAATCCGAGATCCAAGCAGATCATGAGGAAAAACTCCACCAAACTGAAACCAGAGAAGATGAAAAGGTTAATTATGGAACTAATATGCATGCTCTACAACTTCATTATAATGGTTAATTTAGTGAATAATGTACTATTTATAAATGCTGGCCTAAATGAGTAATCGTACTTCTAAATCCATAGTGAACTTGATCTCTTGCTCACAGCTGCTTTTTTTAGGGAATATCACCGTAATTTCTATTTTCACTGCATTTGAAGACGTCGTGTTGTGGTAAAACAACATAAGCATGTGTCACTCCTATCGGCAACATGGTACTGACATCTATAAACACTATGGATATGCATGAATCTTTATGCCAAAATTATATGGGCTTGATCTCTTGCTCTCCACAGGCTTCCCCATGATATGGAGTAATTATATCACGTAAATTCCATTTCACGGCAAATGTCTTGTGGTGTGATTAAACATCATAAGCATGTGTTTCTCCCATTCCCATCGCCACCATGGCACACACGTTCCTATACATATAAAATCATAAGCCTTTGCATATGTTACTGGACAAACATACAACATTTCTAGGTCAAATTTCACATACATCATACGCAAGGAAACTAACTGCTTCATTTATCAATTCCATAACTTAAAGAAACAAAAAATAAAATTAAAAGTATAATAATGATAATAATAAAAACAAAACGAGAAAGAGAAAGTTACTTTCTTCGTCGTCTTTTCTTTCGAGAATATGAGCTTTAACTTCTTCAAACAAAAGCGGTTCAAATGTCCCTATATACTCATCAACATCCTTGTACGTATCCTTCACTTGCTTCAGCCCCAAATCACTTCCATCCCCAATGTTCTTGCTATTTTTCTTCTTCAAAATACATCGCACAAATCAATTCATCAATTTTAAAAACAACCCATATCCATACAACAAAAGAAAACAGTTATAAATATATGTAGAGAGAGAGAGAGATACGTTGGATTGTTTGAGGAGGCGTAGATAATCCCAACTGAGAACTATTTTGTAAAAGCGAAGAGTGGTTGCTTCTTCTTCGAGCTTCTTCTTGTCTACGGCCATCTCAATTCCTCCTGCCACAGGGGTAGCAGGGTTTTAGTCACCTCCTTCCTTCCCCTTGTGTGCGCAGAGAGAGAGAGAGAGAGAGAGAGAGGGGGATACACAGGGGAGCAGGGTTTTAGTACTTTTTAGGCAGTACTGTTTATATAGTTTGTGTTCGTGGACTTTTTAGGCAAGTTTTAACTAGTACTGTACATATTTGATATTTTTCCAGTTCAAAAAAAAAATACTATTTGATATTTTTGGTATTTCTGATAAGTACAGTATTTTTGGGGGTATTTTTGGTATTTTATCACAAGTCATAATTCTCATTCATATCAGTTAATTTGACATTTAGCAGGAAAAAAAAAAAAAAACTAAAACTACTTTTGACTACAGTGACAAGACACAATTTTTAGTGCAAACTACGGAGTATTTAGAAAAATAATTTTGGCACTCCTATTTTTTATAATCACACTCCAAAAATTGTTTTTAAGTGTGTTTTGCCATTGAATTTTTTGGTGTTTATTTTTAACACAAAAGGACAAAATTTGGAGTGTGTATATTAAAAAAATGGAGTTTTAAAATCATTTTCTAATTAATTTTTGTCAACGAAAGG
Organism: Vaccinium myrtillus; assembly: GCA_016920895.1. NCBI lineage: Eukaryota > Viridiplantae > Streptophyta > Magnoliopsida > Ericales > Ericaceae > Vaccinium > Vaccinium myrtillus. The sequence continues at coordinate 26,573,352 of CM029278.1, read as the reverse complement.
CGATATGATTCAATTTTCAATTGTTTTTTGGGTTTTATCATAATTTTTACGCACATTATCCATCTGAGGAGAATTAGAAAAATTTAAAAATTTAAAACAAAGTTGGGAAAAATAATTTATGCAACGTTAAAGACAATAAAAAAAATATATATAGTTTTTGTCTTCCCAAAAAAAAAAAAAAAAAAAAAAATCTTTAGCGAATTCTTTACAATGATAGTCTACTCGCCGAGCTCTGAAATGCAGTTCATATCAAATACTTTTAGGATTGATGAACAAGGTTCTGCACTCAAAGCAGAAAACTAGCTCGGGGACTAATGGAGATGGGTTTTGGGTGATTGAAAAGTTTTTTTTTTAAATATGGATAATTCGAAATTTAATAATTAGGTGAATTTGAGAAGAAACTGGAGCTGAAAATAGTGTATTGTGATCCAAAAAGAATCACTCTATTCAAAAAAATGTGCCAAAAAATTCAGACTAACCAAAAAAATTCAGGCTAGAGTCTCTTTACTTTCCATCAATGTTCTATAAAGTCCTCAAATTTGAAAGTGCACATCAAATAAATTTTAATGAACTCGATGATGCCAAATGAAAATGTTTTCTGCAAATTTGTGTCCAGATATATGCAACTGCGACTTCGCTTTGTGTTTCGGTACAAGATTTGAATAAAAAAAATAAGCCATCAATCAAGTCTTCTTGTAAAGCTCTCCATGCATTTTTTTCTTTTCCCGATGGTCAAAATGTTCTGGCTAGCTTAAATGCACCTCTATTAATCCTCTTCCCGGTCCGTTCGAAAGCAAACCATCCACACCAGAATTAGGAGATTCACAAAAAATTCATTTTTAAGTTAGCATATCTTCGGTATGATAATCTCAGAGCCTCGTTGAATTTATGAATAAGAGAGCCTCATTAACATGAACTGGTAAAAGAGAACAAAAATTTAAGATAGGAGGAATCCATTTGGGGGGTTTGTATCAAGGCCTTGATCATCCCAAGCATAGAACAGGACCCAAGAAAATGGCATGGGCAAAGAATAGGTATAAAAACATAATTATTTTTGTAATTTTTTATATTGAAAATAAATGAAGTAACCATAACAAATAAAAAGGAAAAAAGTAATCAAAACCGAAAAGCACCCAAATTTTCATACTGTGCAATTTCCACTGTATTCCTATTCTCTTCTATCTGAGCTTAAACCTCGAGGAGGACCATCTGAAACTTATTCCGATTTAATTCCACCAAACAGCAGAAGGATAAACACATCCCACCATTTCTCTTCTTTTGTGCCAGATTTTACTTGCATAAAAAAAAAAAAAAAAAAAGAAGGGAGACACAAAACCCTCTCCGCCATCAAATTAGTAACCTATCCAGAGTTTACGCGAACTAAGATTGGGACAAGGTGTCAGATGAGCTAGACACAGATGAAGCATCGCCATCAACGCTCTTTGTATTTGGATTGAGCGGCACCAAAACCTTTGGCTGCATTCCTTGCAAGATTTTAGCAGATGGCCGCAATTTGACATACTACACAAAGAAACAAACACATAAAGTTAACCAACAAATTTGAATGACACACAACATAACAACACTAATGGAGTAACATTGAACATAAAAGCCATATCCCTTGAATGAGAATCAGCTCCAGTACAATTAGCATCCGAGAAGCATGGGAACGTTACCGGCCATACATATCTCTGTCAAAAACATGTAGGCCGCAGACACGACCCGACATGTTCCGGACATGTGTACAAAACGTTTAAATACGTGTCTTGACATTTTCATCATATTTTCTCTCCTACAACACAATGGAGATACACAAGGGACACATAAGTAGGTCATAATGCAATTTTCAAAAGTTGACCACAGTCAAAATTGCATGGCTGCTTCTTAGTTTAGCCATATACTTATTTAAGGGTTGCTATCCGTAATGGTTATGCCATTTGTGTTCCTTCAAACTAATACGACAAAAAAATAATTACAAAATCTATAATAATTTCAAAAAATAATTTAGATAAACCTATAATAACATATATTCCATGTATCAATGAAAAAAGCACGTGTCCGTATGCCTGTGCCAATGCCCATGTTTCTTAGATTAATATAATCGGTTTCTCAAAGAAGTGGAACCAATGTTTTACCGGAAAAAAAAAAGTGGAACCAATGACTTAATGAATTTGCTAGGAGGGTTACCTCATCGACACCCTTGTAGAAGGAACGGATCTCTTCCTCAGTAAGACCTTCATCCTCTTCAGAGGTTTCCTCCCACCCAAGTGAACGTAGGAAAGCAGCCTCTTCCTCCTCCGAATAAATAATGGCAATGGAGCTTGAATGATCCTTTCCATTATTAAGAGGTTCCTGATGCCCACCATTAAGAGATTCCCCTTCTCCATCAAAGGCATTGCCATTGCTATTCACGTCATTAGCCTTCTCAGTTAAAGGGGGATCTTTATCTTGAGGCATAACAGGAGCACTACCAGTTTCTGTTCCCTCAGACTTATCCAAGATAGATGGGGTCACAGCAGGGGCAGCAGAAGAGGGGCTTGTCATAGATTTCTTCCTCACGAGGTTGAAAAAGTCATTCCTGCTTTGAGCTTGAGGCGTTGGTCTCTTTTCCAAAATTGCCATGTTCGGCTTGCGCTCAGCACCACCTGCAAGGTTAGGATTGTTGCTTCCGCTCCTCAAGGGAGCAGATCCAACAACTGAAGGAGCAACAACAATTGGGCTACCAATTGTAGGACTCGAGCTATCCTTTGCAGTGGGAGAGCCAACATTCCGTTCGCGTGCCGGCTTGAGCACATGGAGCTTTCCCGCACTAGACGTCCTTGAAACGTCGGCTTTCCCAGGCCCACCACGAGGAGAGTGATTAGAAAGGTGAGAAGTGGCCTGTTGCTGCTGTGGCTGCCCAATTTTGGGTTTTGGTTTGTCCAAAGGATTTAGAACCTGAACCACAAATTAAGGATTATAAGCTTGTCGGTTAATGATAACCAAATAACAACAAAAATTGAACTCCGACCAGAAGGATCAATTACTAAAAATGGAAACAACATGGCTTAAAATTGTTCCGCTTCAAAGCTAGCGAAAATAACTAAGATGAACTTACAAAAAGAACTTCACACAGGAAAGCCTTATTCCAACAATATGTGGGTGGCTACCTGAATTCAGCTTCGCCAATTCATCTTAATCGGGGCCATCACTTAGTCAAACAACAAAGCTAATAATATTTTTCTCAATTTTCATTGCGCAGTAGTCAATGTTCTTTTTATCCCCAATATATATACGTCATTTCACAGACGTTCGTTTAAAATTCTGAATTCATCCAAGGCTCCAAGCTCATTTTAAGAACTTAACTTCGTGTTTCCTTACAATAGGCAAACAGTCATTTCTCAGGTTCAAGTCCGTGTTATTAACGTCCTTGATCATTATGGCCTTTCATCAGTATCTCCAACAATGCTTGGAACTCTGCTCCTTAAATTTGTTGTCTACTTTTAATACGTAGGAGCTTAAGAGAGAGTATATATTGTGTACATGTAGGAGCCGCCTTTAAAGAAGTTTGATCCATAAGTTATCCTTTTTCAATTTCTTATGGCAACTTATATGTTGTTAGTAGTGATTGATGTGGGATTTCAAATGCTTCGTTCCTGCCTATTGTGAAGACTAGTGATATTATCTTTGTACTTTGTTTGTTTCTCCTTTAGTTGTTTACATTATAGCTTTCACATGATTAATGAGTGTTTTTGCTTATTAAGATGATATAAATGTTTTGCATTTATTCTTTTGGAAATTGATTAAACCTATCTCCTTCACTATTACGAGGAACAAAAGTTTAGAACCTAGTTAAATGGCTTGGGTATGCCATGGGATAAGAGAATAAGGAACAGAGTTCCAAGCATTGTTGGAGATACTGATGAACAGTTTGGGAGTAAACAGCTTTTAATAATCTTGGATAAATAATGAATTTAAATCATGTCAACTAGCTTTCCACAGTAGAATCATAAATCAAATATTTGGCATCATACAATGCACATAAGCAAGTCATTACGTCCAACAAATATCTATCTACTATAAAAAGAAAGAAAAAAGTTGTCTTCCCGCCCAGCATCACCTACCTAAACAGTGCTGCTAAGATCAAAGCATGTCAAGTATTGAATCTTACACCTAGAAATTCCATTTTAGTCTCCTATTGTTAATTTGGGACTCTTACCTTATAGAGTCTCCCAAAGAGGGAATAAACCGAAGAATCAAGAAAGGATTGTCAGGACATCATCCTGTTAGTAGACATGAAATCCTTAAATGTTGTGAGAGTAGCAGCGTCCGAACAACATTATTCACGAGTTTGGGGAACAATTTTAAATGACATAACAGCTAAAGTTACTACATTACAATTAGCTTAAGGTATTAAATACCGAAAAGGGGAGGCAGCAGCTCTTACCAATGCTTTTGGCATGGATGGCGTCATTGGAATTAGTTGCCTAGATTGTTTGATAGCCAGCTCTTCCAGCCTCTGATTTCCACCAGACGACTACAATTTGTAAAAATATCATGAAATAAGAATCTGTATAATTCAACTGTAGGAATAAACAACAAGGGTCCCACAAACCAACCTCAGGTGTCGAGGTGCGAGCAAGAGAAGAGCCCTGGACCACAGTTTCAGCCATATTGAGTCCAGTCACCATACATGAAGCCAAAGAAGCTGACGTTGGAGAAGTAGCTTGTTGAACAGAACCAACAGTGTCATTGCTTCCAACGATAACTGGCGCCTCTGCCAGGGCAGAGGTCCACCCATCACCACCAAGCACTGCTGAAGGGCTTACGGGCAAACTTTGGATGGCAGTACTCAACGCAGGAGAAGAGAGTCTTCTTATCTCAGGTGCGGATAGCCTTTCTTCAGCACCTAGAGATGGAAAATCCTTTTCAAATGCACCCTTGTGCACAAGCATACCATTTGTATTGTTAGGGTTGCTTTTTCTGGCATTGCTTGAGTCAGCTGGTACTTTTCTAGGCCATGTTTGACCTTGTTTCCCAGTAACCATTGAATGTGATCGACTCAACTCCTTCGGAAACAAGTTCAGTACAGGGTTAGAATATTCGCGGCTCCTCTGGTCACCTAAAATGGATTTTTCTTTATCCCGAGATACGTACATATCCTTCTCCCAATCTCTATCGCGGTTGCTTCTACCAAAACTACCATGAGACCTACCATTACTACTTGAACTCCGACGAAAATATGCAGAAGTAGTTCGATCCAAAACAGAAAAACGCTCCGTATCATGATTATTTATCCTCACCAATGACTTATTTCTTGAAGGCTTTGATATAACAGGATCATCTGCAACATCACAGCATCTAAATTGTAAGAAAAACAATCCCAACTTGTAATGGATAACAAACATAATTTAAACAGCAGGGTATAATGGTAAGTATATAAGTAGTACCTGAGTGCAATGTAGATGACGCCGTATGGTGGGTTGTCGTGCCACCACTTAAACTTCCGCTGCCTTTCAACCATTCTGGTACTAATGTGGGTTCACTTCTTTCCATAATTAGTACCATACATGATCAATAAAGGGAAAAAATACACGCACCAACTTTTCCTTCAAGCAGTATTGCTCAACTAAAACAACTATCACCAACAAAACTTCTCGGTCTCTCCGCACACCGAAACTCGCTCGGTGCGCCACGAGAAACAATCCAACTATAATCTTCCAAAACTCAATACCCAATAAAATAATCGAACTGTGCTGTACACTTAAACTAGGGTTTGTTCACTATGTACACTATGTACTGCAAAGTCAATTAAGGACAAGTTTTAAGCAATTAGAAGAAACAAACTTGCACATCGTTTTGGAGCGCAGTAGTGTTGTCAATAAGGGCATCTAGGGACTTCCGTATTCAAGTAGAACAAACCAGAAAGACCCTCATCTCGTCAAACTAAAAGTAACCTCTTCAATAAATATTGAGTCCTAAAACAGATCACTTTAACGAATAAAAAATCAAACCCATTCCCAATAATAGGGAAAGAACAAAACCCTAAACTGAAACCATCCAAGGGCGGCGGCGGCGAAGTTAACAACCCAAAAGGGAAATAAATTGCAAACCCTAACCGTAGGGCTTGAACAGTGCACAGAATAAGAGAATATCGGAGAAGAAACGGACTAACCCAGATGGATAAAAGCAATATCGAACCCTAAATTTGCTGGCACCAGCCGCCTTGGTTAGCAGTGGGTATGTGTTTGGACTTTCCAATGAGAAAACGAAGCGTTTTCAATCTCAACCGCTAGAGTGTATGCATATGCTGTATGAAAGTGTTTCTTTAGGGGGATAGGTAATAGTGGAGAGAGAGTAGAGAGAGAGACCGCTTCGATTGCGCTGTGTGGGGGTAGAAGAGAAGTCTGGTAGATTTGTAGTCCTGTGGGAGAGGGGATTATAGATAAGAGTGAAATATTTAAAGGGTTTTTTGTGTGTTTGTTTGTGACTTTGTTGAAGAAAAATGGAACAATAATTACAATCAAGTAACGTTTGCGTCTCACCGTATGGGCGGCCGGAATCTAGATTTTTTGGACAAAGAGGAGCCAAATCTGGATTTGCAACATCGATGGCAGTAGCGGCGACGGAGTGACACCGTCTCCAACGGCTCCGGCGGTTTTTTCATGTATCTTTTGTTTTCTTTTTCACTATATTTTTTGCTTTCTTTCGGCTTTTCTGTTTTTCAATTTTAGCCGTATATCAGTGTTTTGGATTATGAAATTCTCTGTATTCATCCATAAAAAAGTAACGTTTGCTTCTTTAATAGATCTTTTTATTTTGGGAAAATGCCAACCACTATTTTTTTACGATTAAAAAAAAAACAGGCGGTTGGCATTTTCCTAGAATAAGAGTGAAATATTAAAGGTTTTTTTTTTGTTGTGTTTGTTTGTGACTTTGTTATAGAAAAAGGAAAATTCTAAAATCAGCCTATTGGGCTAACATCAAGGCTTACAAAATGTATATGAATGCATGAAAAGTGTATACGAACGTGAGTAAATTACTTAATTACCACTTGGTCAATTTTTTTTTTTCCCTGAAAAAATCGAAACAACCGCGTGCATTATTCCTTGGTCAATTTGTTTTAGGGTTTGGGCACTTATGGTATCATAGGTTTCATAAGGTTTTAGAAATTTAGGCATTTTCATGGAATTTTGGGGGTTTAGTCACTTTTATACGGTTTGAGGGTTTGGGCACTTTCATAGGGGTTTAGAAATTTAGGCATTTTCATGGGACTTTGGAGGGTTAGGCGCTTTATTCACAAAACTTTAAGTTTGACTTAATAATTTAATACTTTTTGAGAAGGGGACCCAACTTGACCCTGTGGGAATTATTTTATCGAAAGTAGACTTGGTGGTAATCGCCCAAAACAACGTCGTTTTGGGCGATTTTCAGGGTGATTTCCAGGGGCTATTTTTCGGCACCCCTGAACTCGGTTGAATTAGCGAATGCAGTGGAAGTGAATTGAATTTTTAAAAAATAAAAATAGTTCGTCGAATAAAATAGACAATGCGGAATTTTAGAGGACTAAGATTTTATGACTTCCTGTATAAGGATTTTCACACTCATACCAAATCTATATTACATTACACAACGGTTTTGTAAAATGTCTCTCTCACATGTGTCCTCCGTGGCACATTGGAGGGTTGTGATTGATTTTTAAGTTCACGATTCAGTTGATCCAAGGGTTCTCATCACTCATTCTCAAAATTCAATTCCTTTTTCAATCAAACACTTATGAGTCTTAAATTTTTACCTAATTAAGAAGGTTTTGACCTAATTAAGTTTTGTATACCAAACTTTACCTGTGGATTACATTACACACACATATAATTACACAAATAATCTATATTACATTACACAAGGTTTTGCAAAATGTCCCGCTCACATATGTCCTCTGTGGCACATTGGAGGATTGTGATTGAATTTTTAAGTTCATGATTCAGTTGATCCAAGGGTTCTTATCATTCCTGCTCAAAATTCAAAATGTCTTTCAATCAAGCACTTATGAGTCTTAAATTTTTTACCTAATTAAGAAGAGTTTGACCGTATTAAGTTTTGTATAGCAAACTTTTACTTGTGGATTGCTATCTATATTACATTACACAACGGTTTTGCAAAATGTCCCTTTCACATGTGTCCTCCGTGGCACATTGGAGGGATGTGATTGATTTTTAAGTTCATGATTCAGTTTATCCAAGTGTTCTTATCACTCGTCCTCAAAATTCAAAACCTATTTCAATCAAGCACTTACGAGTCTTAAATTTTTACCTAATTAAGAAGATTTTGACCTTATCAAGTTTTGTATACCAAAACTTTACCTGTGGATTGCTATCTATATTATATTACACAACGGTTTTGTAAAATGTCCCTCTCACGTGTGTCCTCCGTTGCACATTGGAGGGTTGTGATTGATTTTTAAGTTCACGATTCAGTTGATCCAAGCATTCTTAACACTCCTTCTCAAAATCCAAATCTTCTTTCAATCAAGCACTTATGAGTCTTAAATTTTTACCTAATTAAGAAGATTTTGACCTAATTAAGTTTTGTGTACCAAACTTTACCTGTGGATTGCTAACCTATATTATATTACACAAGGTTTTGCAAAATGTCCCGCTCACATATGTCCTCCGTGGCACATTGGAGGGTTGTGATTGAATTTTTAAGTTCATGATTCAGCTGATCCAAGGGTTCTTATCATTCCTGCTCAAAATTCAAAACGTCTTTCAATCAAACACTTATGAGTCTTAATTTTTTTACCTATTTTAAGAAGAGTTTGACCGTATTAAGTTTTGTATACCAAACTTTTACATGTGGATTGCTATTTATATTACATTACACAACGGTTTTGCAAAATGTCCCTCTCACATGTGTCCTCCGTGGCACATTGGAGGGCGATGATTGATTTTTAAGTTTATGATTTAGTTTATCCAAGTGTTCTTATCACTCGTCCTCAAAATTCAAAACCTATTTCAATCAAGCACTTTCGAGTCTTAAAAATTTACCTAATTAAGAAGATTTTGACCTTATTAAGTTTTGTATGCCAAAACTTTACATGTGGATTGCTATCTATTTTACATTACACAACGGTTTTGTAAAATGTCTCTCTCACGTGTGCCTTCCCTGGCACATTGGAGGGTTGTGATTGATTTTTAATTTTATGATTCAGTTGATTCATGAATTCTTATCACTCCTCAAAATTCAAATCATCTTTAATCAAGCACTTATGAGTCTTAAACTTTTACCTAATTAAGAAGATTTTGACCTAATTAAGTTTTGTATCCCCAACTTTACTTGTGGATTGCTAATCTGATTACATTCCACAAGGTTTTGCAACAATGTCCCACTCCCATATGTCCTCCAACGGTTCTTATCATTCCTGCTCAAAATTCAAAACATTTTTCAATGAAGCACTTATGAGTCTTTAGATTTTTTTACCTAATTAAGAAGAATTTGACCTAATTAAGTTTTGGATACCAAACTTTAGCCATGAATTGCTAATTTTCCTTTATATCAGCTTTCACAATAGATCTCAATATTCCAATTTCAAAATAGGTGTGTTCAAATTTCAAATATTCTCTCGACATCCTTCTTCTCTACAAACAAGGCAGTCTCATCCCATTATTGGGGAGGCCGGAGGTCACTGCGATTTTAGATTTCACGCACTTTCATAGGATCAATATTCAATTGATTTCATTTTCTGTTAGGTTCTCAATGCTAGAAACTTGATGGGGAGAACAACGATAGCATAAAAGGTAACCAATTTAAGCCCATCTTTCTCCCTTTTTTTTAAAATATGTTTTGGATCAATATTTTTATGGTGGCTTTCATTTTTTATTGCATATTTTCACTCATCTTTGTCCTTAGACCCATGGAAACATAAATTGGTTTAGAAAAATCCATCTATTTTCTTTTATAGGTAGCCCATAAGGCTCATAAAACTGTTGTCTTCCTTTTACAAATAGGGTATTGGTAACGTGTGCCCAATGGACACACAATAAACACACAAACAAACAAATAAAACACATACTCAAATACACTTTTTACACTTTTCAATACACTTTCACATATCCCTACACACTTTTCACACATTTCAATACATTTTTTCAACCTTAACGTATGCAGAGCTTTCCAAGTTGATAAGTTTAGGAATGTGCACGGATCGGTATCGATAGGTTATCGAATAGGCTATTGATTCTTAGTCAATAGATTCAATACAAACTAATTGCCAGGTTCAAGGGCGGAGTCAATTAAGGTAAGGGGGTCACGTACCCCCTCTGAATTATTTCTTTTTTATTTTTCTTTTACACTTTCTAAAAAAAAAAATTTGAGGAATTAGAAATTTTGAGTATTGGTAATGTGTTTTTGTTGGTTTCCAACCAACTCAGTGGGCCCCTTCATAATTAAATGCTCATTTCACAAAGTTTAATCGTACCGAATTGCTACTGCGTGTGGCATTTTGAATATATCTAACTCATTTTTCTAGTTTTTCGAAGAAAAAGTTGATTTGCCTTGTTGAGTTTTATGCAAAAGTGTTTTTTTTTTTTTCCGGTATAACTCACAGTACTCACTGATCAACTCGATAAATTAATTTTTGACATTCGATCTACTGATGATTTCTCAATATTGAAAACTCATAGGTCAATTGCCAAAAAAAAATTAGCAACGAACATTTAGATTTTTTTTAGGCTTATGTTCAGATTTATTTATTTTTTTAATATTGCTACAAGCTTTTGTGCCTAATGATTTTTTTTTGAATCTTTGTACTTAATTAGTACTCCCTCCGTCCCTTTTTAAGTGACCACTTTCACTGTTTGACTTTATTTTTAAATTGTCTATAACTTTCAATCTATAATATATTATGTACTTTTGAAAAAATTGTATTTTAGAACTCATTGATTTCTATAAAACAAGATCCATATTGCATATTTTATGTAATATAGATTGAAAATTATAAACAACTTTCGAATCCAGCTGGAATAGTAACATCATCACTTAAATAGGGACGGAGGGAGTAGTTTTTTATATTATACTTTTACTGTGAATTTTTTTTTTTTTTTAGTTTATTGTGAAACGACAGGTGGATATTTTTTTCCTACCCGCAACCAACCCACGCAGTCTAAAAAATGACACGTTGGTTGAGTTTTCCAGCTGTTTCAAACTGCAAAGACAGGTTCAATGAGCAACAAATAAAAAAATTAAAAAAAAAACCTTAAAACGAGAATATCGAACAATTCTTTAAGATCATTGAATAAGAGCAAAACTAGACCAAATTTTAAAACCCTGTCGACAATGTGCGCAGTATTTTACCACAAAAAAAAAAAAAAAATATATATATATATATAACAAAAAAAAAAAAAAAAAAAAAAATATATATATATATATATATATATATATAAAATAATCTTCTTATCCGGACCCCGGAAATTGAAGGTTTTTTTATTTTTTTGTGTTTGCAAATTTTTTTAAACGATTTTATCAAAAAGCCGATCCAATGTGTCGGAGAAGGTGTTTTCCAAGGTTTTGCCTAAAAAATCTTCAAAAAAAAAATATGGGAAGGGCTTGATCCATGACCATTTTCGCAAAAATTGTAAATATACAATTTTTGTGAAAATGCATGGAAAATTTTCAAGTCCAAACCTCCCGAGAATAAGGAAAAATTGATTTTTTTTTTTTGCAAATTTTCCGCGTGGACCTTGGAAAACACCTTCTGACACATTGGAAGGTGTTTTCAAGGTCAAAAAAGCTCGGATCATGAAGTCCCTTGAGTCCCGGATCCCGGAGAAGTGGATTTTATTATTTATATAAATATATATAATCCTTTATATATTTTAGGAAAATTTTCTAGTCCAAACCTCCCGAGAATAAGGAAAAATTGATTTTTTTGTGTTGCAAATTATTTATGGAAAATCAGGATCAATGTGGAAAGGAGGACCGGACCAAGGGTCCACGCGAAAATCTTCAAAAACAAATACCGGGAAGGGCTTGATCCATGCAGTTTTCGCAAAAAATATTTATACATTTTTGCGAAAACTGCTTGGATCAATCCTTTCCCGATATTTTTTTGAAAATTTTCCGCGTTAGGACCCTTGAAAACACCTTCTGAACACATTGGACGGCTCGATTTTCCAAAAATAATTTGCAACACAAAAAAAATTTTTTTGGATCATGGAGGTGTGGACTAGAACGGAAAGATGGGAGGGATTCTCCATATATAGGACCTATATATATATATATATAATATTTACACACACCAAGCTTGGTCAGTTTAAAAGTGAATAGCAAATCTAAAAGATTTAATCCGCAATCAGCGCAACTTGGCACCACATAATTTATGAATTATCACCCTCCCAACCCTCACCATTCATTTGACTTTATTTTTTCGTATTTATTTAGTTTTTCTTGCATTAGTTAGTTTTGCATTAAGTTTTGTCAATTATTGATTTTTTCCGACAAGAGAAATCAAAGAAAGAAAAGATTATAATTTTTTTTTGAATTGGAAAAGATTATAATTGAAACTCAGATTTTTTAAATAAAGATGAAATGAAGAAAAATATATATTCTTGTTTGTCTTAGTATTTTTTGTTTTTATTCAAAAGAAATTGAGTTTAGATCACAATTTTTTTATTTGTTTGATTCCCTCGTCGTGAAAAACTAATATAATACACAAAAATTTAATACAAAACTCCTTTGGAAAAAAAAATTAATCCAATTTTTGGTTTTTTCATTTTGTCTTTATTCTTTTTATTTTATTTTTTGCATTTGTTAGTTTTGCGACAAGATTTTGTGATTTCTGGATTCCTCTCGACGAGACGAATCTAACAAGTACAAATTTATGGTCAAACCAAATATTTTTTTGAATAAAGCCGAAAATACTTGGATTATTGGATTAATTTTGGTTTTATTCAAAAAAATTTGAGTTTTGATCATAATTTTATACTTATTAGATTCGTCCCGTCGAGAGGAATTCAGAAACTACAAAATCTTGACGCAAAACTAACAAATGCAAAAAAAAAATTGATAAAAACGAAATGAATAATCGAATAATCCGGATTATGGTCGATAGTGGGTCGGATCAACAATGAAGATTACAGAACCATAGCATAACGGCCTATTTTGAACAAAGCCCAGCCCGGCCCACATGAACCCCACTTTACCCTCTCACTGCAAAAAAACCCTTCAACCTCTCTCTCTCTCTCTCTCCATATTCCCACCAAATTTCTTCCCTCCATATCTTCACCCATCACCAGTCCAAATTCGATTCGATTCAATTCAACTCAATTCGATTCGATTCGATTCGGTTTGATTTTAGTGAGAGAAACCAAGGGAGTAATGGGGAAAGACGACGAGGAGATGAGGGGAGAGATAGAGGAGAGGCTGATAAACGAGGAATACAAGATCTGGAAGAAGAACACTCCGTTCCTCTACGATTTAGTCATCACGCACGCGCTCGAGTGGCCGTCGCTCACTGTCGAGTGGCTGCCCGGCCGCGAAGAGCCGCCGGGGAAGGACTACTCGGTGCAGAAGATGATTTTGGGGACCCATACGTCGGAGAACGAGCCGAATTACCTCATGCTTGCCCAGGTCCAGCTGCCGCTCGAAGACGCCGAGAACGATGCCCGGCATTATGACGATGATCGGGCCGATTTCGGTGGGTTTGGGTGCGCCAACGGGAAGGTACAGTCAATCTTGACATTCGTAAGGTTTGGCTTTAATTTTATTAGTCCTTTCTGAAATTTTTTAGATTCGTGTCAATTTTTTTGGATTAAGAGTTTGAAAAGTAAAAAATTACCGCCAAGAATCTTCGGGAAGCGGACCATCCGGATCTTGTTTGATGGGGGATGTCCTTAGTGTTTCCTCGATGGGTAGTGGAGCTTATTCAAGAATGGTAATTGGCTCAAACTGTAGTGGAGCTTATTCAAGAATGGTAATTGGCTCAAACTGTAGTGGAGCTTATTCAAGAATTTCTCTGTGCTTGATGTGGTTAGTCTGAGAGAGGAATTGAAGATAGTTGGATGGGATGAGAGGTCCTTGTTCAACATTAAGATTCTTTTCTACTTTGTTTAGTTTGAAGTTGAGAGAGCACAACACGCTGTGGATCAATTTTTGACATTTTGTAGTTTAGCTTGGTGTACAAGTCTTCTATTGTTTGGCCGGCATTTTCATTTTTTTTCCTTTTTTATTTTTCTTATTCCTCGCTTTCAATTGTAACATGGGTGGCATCCCCTGACGCCTTTTTAATGAATTTCATTACTTATTCAAAAAGAAAATCACAAACAAAAGCAAAAAAAAGTTCAAAGAGAAAAAAAACATTTGAAACAGCTGTGTGATACCCGACATTATGATGACGAGTGGTCTGATATCGCCGGGTTTGGTTGCGCCACCGCCAACGGGAAGGCATAGTCGATTGTGTTTGTAACTGTGGATTAATTGCTTGTTTATAGCTAGACTTTTGGTTACCTACTTGTTGGGATTTTGTGAACTGTTCGAGGAGTTATTGGTTTGGGAAATCATTGCAAGTGGTTCCTGCGAGAATTTCCAGTTGAAGGGTCGCTTGGTGTTTGTACTTTCTATTCAAAATGTTAAATTGAGTTATCTGAGGTAAGGTGTTACCAGGGTTTAATGAAAAGCTGATGGAGATGCACAATTATGCCAAATGGAAAGACCTAAATCTTTGGTTGTTGTTTGTTGTTTGGTTTTGGGTTATTGTTTTACTGCGGCAGTCAATGGCACTCATATGAAGGCAGAGGTTTGGGTGGCTGCTCTGACAGCACCATATTGTGGATCATCAGAATTGTATCAGTACGATATCTTGGTGTTGGACAGTATGGTGGTCAATCAGTCCAATAGCAACTCAAGAATTTTTTAGCCCTTAGAGTGAACAAATAAAAATGGAGTTTTCTTTCCTTAGGTTGTAGAAGAGCTAGGGCCTTTGGTACCAAGAATTTCTTGGGGGGCTTCGCTTTAGGCTGAGTGGCCTAGATGATTGAGCCACCGCTGTACAATACTGACCCCTTGCCCCAAGGAAGAACCTTAGAAAGCTATCTGGTGACTTTGGTTGTCCTAGAAATGTGAATTGGTTTATTTTTAAACAGCTCCTTACAATCAGTTAGTTTTGATTGCGGTAAAGTGAGAAAATTCTTAAGTCAAATAATTTAGCTTCTCTTAAATATGAGCTAGTTAGTTTATTAGGATGTAGAACTTCTTAATCTAGATCGTATGGACTCAGCTTGTTATATCAGCGTACATGGCTTCCTTTTTTTTGGGGTACAAAGTGTCTACATGTCTTCTGAGTTGGTTTATTTGCATTTTAGTGTCCTGCTACTATTGCTACTTAATGTATTACTAGCTATGCATAAGTTTTAAAGCCACTATCCCATACAAATCCTGTTCCAAAAAACATATCCCTTTGGAGATCAAGTGTCTATACTCTATAGACCCAAATGCAGGTGAAGTTCTGAACAAAATATTCCATTTGGGCAGCCAAATGGACCCTGATAAAATTGTCATTTTCTGGATGCAGTAGTCCTGAATCTCATGTTCAGTTATATCCAATAATTAAATTTTGGAATCTTTAACTGCAATTGTGCATGTAGATATGTCACACGAGTGCTTCTAAAGTTGTGAAACCTATGATATGCTTCTGGTTGTTACTAATAGGCCATGAAACCTTTTGAATTGTGTTTTTAAATACATTTCTTGCAGGTTCAAATAATTCAGCAAATAAATCATGATGGTGAAGTGAATCGGGCTCGTTATATGCCACAAAACCCATTTATCATTGCCACTAAAACAGTTAACGCAGAAGTCTATGTCTTTGACTATAGCAAACACCCATCGAAGCCTCCTCTAGATGGTGCATGCAATCCTGATTTGAGGTTGAGGGGACACAACACTGAAGGATATGGCTTATCATGGAGTCAGTTCAAGCAGGGTCATTTATTGAGTGGTTCTGATGATGCCCAAATATGCTTATGGGACATCAATGCAGTTCCCAAGAACAAGGCTCTGGATGCTATGCAAATATTTAAGGTACTGTTCTATGTTTGCGATTCACATCCCATACTTCTTCCCATTCAGTTGCATCAAGCATGCTACCATTTTTTCACATCCCACTCCTCTAGGTTGTGTCTGGATCATGGATTCATGGAGAAACTTAGAAGAGAATTGAACGAATAAATTTAGTTTTTTCTGCTTCATCTTTTCCTTTTTCCCTCAATGAAGCCCTCAACAAATGACAACCATTTACATTGAAGGGATTGTGCAATCAGGTGTTGTGCAGTTCCATTGATAGTCTGTGGCTGCCGATGTTAAAAAAACATTAAAAATTCTGTGGCTGCCACTCTATTATTTGATCTATAGATACTTGATTATGATTTTGATATTTGCTGAAACAGATTCATGAAGGTGTTGTAGAAGACGTTGCATGGCATCTGAGGCATGAATACTTATTTGGTTCAGTCGGGGATGATCAATATATGCATATTTGGGATCTCCGGACTCCATCAGTCAGCAAACCAATCCAATCTGTAATTGCTCATCAAAGTGAAGTGAGTGTCAAAAGTTTCACATGTCCCCAAGATGCATTCTGATATACATAGATTTTTGCATTTTTATTAATTTTCACTTGAAATTAGTTTATTTGAAACTGAGGATACGCGATTAATACCTTGTGATAATGTATGTAAGATCTACGTTTGATTTTTCCTACTTTGAATAAATCAAATTTCAAAGTCATTCATGACTAAAATATGTGTGATTTCTCTTTGCTGTAAATATTTTCCAAATTCTAAAAATGGATGGGCTTGCAAGTTTTTAGTTTTCTTTGCAATTGGTTACTTGTTGACCCCTAGTATTCTTTTGTAACTTGTTTCTTATGGAAGCTCCTTGTTTCTGGAACATGAAGGTGAACTGAGATTGTCCTTTCTGTAACTCACATGTATGCTAATCCTGCCAGGCTGCCATCATAGTACTATTCATGGGGACAGCATTTCTTATCCTTTCTTTTGGGTGTTGTCCATATACTCGCTTATCTGTGTTGCTTTGATATCATTAAGTACACCAGTTGTTTTTTTACTTATAACAGAAATTGTCTCCTGGACTGACAATTTTACGTAGCTTTTCTGAATTGGCATATTTACATGTGTGTGTTGCTGCAGTGTCACCTATTTTTAAATGGCCATGATAATTTTTCCTTTGTCTCACGGGTTGAACTGCATGCTTCTGTTTCTTCTGATGCTGATGGACATGTTAAGCTACGCTAGTAACATTGAGGAAAAATGAGGTTACTTATTTGTTGCAATTTTCCCCTTTGCTTTTGTGGTAGGTTAACTGCTTGGCTTTTAACCCCTTCAATGAATGGGTTGTGGCAACGGGTTCTACAGATAAGACGGTGAAGTTGTTCGATCTTCGCAAGATCTCCACAGCTCTCCATACATTTGATTGTCACAAGTAAGAGTTAAGCCATCGGAAATGTAGTTCTTGGGATATGTACTTTTGAAACTCTTTAGATGTTAATAATTTCTGTCTTTGCCTCTGAGAGTACGTTAAATTTCTTTAAGAATGTTCCCGCTTGTACTCTTACGTTTAGGCATGGAGTGAAATCTCCCTCTAGACCTTAATCTTTTTTGTGATTTATCTATAACAGGGAGGAGGTTTTCCAAGTTGGGTGGAATCCAAAGAATGAGACCATCCTAGCTTCTTGTTGTCTTGGGAGGAGGCTTATGGTGTGGGATCTTAGCAGGTTTGTCCTTTGATTCACTTATAGTTGTTCCCTCTCTCTCTCTCTCTCAATAACAGGCACACTTCTGTGTATTGCACCCGGGACCTAAAAAACTCCACCTCCAACTGTATGAGTTGGAGAAGTTGTTAGCTGGTGTTATTAGCATCATAGCACTTGGATGGCATCATGTGCAAATTAAATCACGGCCATAATTACCAAATTAGCCATAGGAGAATATTTCTGAGTCTTTGAGAGAGGAGGGGGTTGCGGTATTTGTAATATAGCATTAGCTAAATCATAAGTATTAGGCCTTTTGCTGACATCCTCAATTAATTAGCTATGATTCAAGATAATTAGCTGCTACTGGTCAAGCTGCTAATCTCGACTGCCTAAAGCTCAATAACACTTAAAAAAAGCATGGATGGGCCAATGACTTGACTGTCAATGATACAATAGCCCGGATTGACTAATACTTGTATCTACCCTTAATTTTTATCCAGGATTGATGAAGAACAGACACCAGAGGATGCCGAAGATGGCCCACCCGAGTTGCTTTTCATTCACGGTGGTCATACGAGTAAAATTTCAGATTTCTCGTGGAATCCCTGTGAAGATTGGGTCGTTGCTAGTGTAGCTGAAGATAACATACTTCAGATATGGCAGATGGCAGAGAATATCTACCATGATGAAGATGACCTACCGGGAGATGAATCAACAAAAGCTTCCTAAATAAAAAGTGCTCGAACTTGAGCGATAAATAGATGATCAGTTAGAATAGGAGCATTTAGGTCTATGAAATCTTCTTTTTTTTTTTTTTTTTTTTTTTTTTTCTGTGCATTGTTCTGTACCATTTCATCTGAAAGAACTGCTCGGCAGTTATGGTTTGGAACTTCTGTTAACCAATATACCAATGTAACTTGTTTCTTGTAAGCCTTGATCTGTTTTATTGTGTGGACGTGGTAGAATGTGCACCGTTGTGACTTCATCTCATTTTGTTTCCAGAAGCAGTTTTGAGAAATAATCTGGAAATTGATTTTGAAACCCAACATAGTGGAAATAATGTGCACCGTTGTGACTTCATCTCAATTGTGTTGTCAATGGAAGGAAACACTCATCAAGGGTAAAGCCTTCCCCTCCCGCCGCCGCAAAAGGATGGTGAAAACCCAAGAGGGCAGGGCCGACCCTCCGGTAAGGCCCAAAGGGACCGGGCCTTGGGGCCGCAGATTTTTTTGCCAAAAAAAGGATCTAGTTATAAAAAAATTATATCATAAAAGGAAATGCTCTTTTTATTCAATGGTAAGATGAATGTAATCGACCATTTATGTTTGAGTTTGAATCTTGTCCCATACACTTTTTTTAAAGTGTTCATCTATCAAAAAATATTTTCATTATAGGAATTTGAAGCTGGTCCCATGTATAAACCCGTGTCAAGAATACCAAAATAGATATCTATTTCCCTTGAACCAAAGCATATTCCTTGTTTAATATGAACTAAAATAACTCTATACTCAATTTTTATTGATGATTGGGTTTATGGCCTCCAAATATCTTGGGCAAAGTAATTTGGGATCTCATTTCTAACTTACGAGTTTTTGTTTACTAGTTGGGCCTTCTTTGCAGGTGGAAATGTAGTTTCTACTGCAAAATTGTATTTCGTTATAGAAAATCGTGCAATTTTTAAATAAAAAAATAAAATACTTCCGTGCAATCGTAGTATCACGTTGAAGTTTTTGTTTTTTGATTTTAAAAAAATGTAAGCACATAAAACAATTTCTTTTTTAGTGTATTATACTATACTTCCTCCGTCCCAATTTGTTTGTCAATTATTTCATTTTCTATTACGCCTTAAATTGTTTACATCTTTCAATCTATAATATTTTTCACGGTTTTAAAAATTTTATATAATAAAATTAATCGTGAACTAGCAAACAAGATCTATATTGCATATATTTGGAGATCAATCTTAAAAAATATAAGCGATCAAAAACTGATGCGATTACCAAAAATTGACAAATAAAATGGAACCGGAAGTATTTTCTAGTAAAAAAATAGAGGGCAAAAATCATTTCTTTATTTGACAGGGAAGAGTACCACATTTTTCAGATTTGAATGGAGCCCGATTGAACTTGGAACGGGCCGGGCCGGGCTGGGAGGTATAATTTTATAAGATGCTTTATTAGTATAGACACGCACCCCGATGTGGTTTTCTCTCACGTCACAACTACTGGAACATTACTCCCACTTGATCCGCCACGCCAGCGCGTCATTCCCACTTCAACTGACAGCGCGTGAATTCACACGCATTTGCCCACTTTCCACCAGGACTCTCGTTAATCTCAACAAAATGAAAATTGGACTGGTTTTTTAACTCACGTTCAATGTTGTTTTGTAATCTAGAAAGAAAAAAAAAGAGTATTGGCGACCTTTAAAGTGAAATCAAAATTTCTACCCAATTTTGGACCAAATTTTCGAACAGGAATGTGTGAGATCCCGCAAATTGGAAACCATTGGAAATACCAAGTGATATATATAGAAATGCCCACAGTAACTATTAACTCGAGTTTATTCTTTTGAGCTACGCAGTTAGGTTAATGGTTAACAGGTCAGCTGACGCGAGTCGTTACATAAAATTTGAACCCAAGTCATGCTAAAATATTTACATAAATTTCTTTACTATTTTTTAACAGTAGTCTTCTTAAATAAACACACTGTAGCGGCTAGGCCCGCAAGCTCAGCCCTCACCCTAGGGCATGTGAAGGGACGCTGGTGGATCATCTCCCAAAAGCAGGAAAAGAAAATGTGAATCGAACCAAGTCAATCCCGCTGTGGAATATGCCTTTAGTGTCGGTCAGTCCGGCTTCATCAACAACAAATATCCAAACGAAGGTCCCCCGTGCCACCAACCGTTGGGTCTGGTGTGTGATCTCTCGATATAGTCCCTCGGCATTGTACCACAACAGGCTCCTACGCTGACGGAATGATTCCGAGGGGGGCTTTATACCACCGAAGCGTGCTATAAGACATGTCGCTCGGCATCTACTGTTATTCACATCTCCGAGCGTAACTGATCCCGCGTTTGAAGGTGGATTGCTCAGGGTATACTGTTTACACTTCAGCAAAGGTGTGCCTGACAAGCCATAAGTGGTGCCAGTCAACCACCAGTAGGCTTTACCTGTAAGGCCACGTAGTTGACCGGAGAGTACTCCCAAACTAGTTGACCCTATCAGGTGTACCAGACATTTAGCGAAAAGCATTGCACCCTTTGACGTCAACCGAAACATTGTGTCTGCCCAAGACATTTTGACCTGACTATATAGAGTGTCGGGTACGAACAACGAGCATGAGTCGAACGAGGGGCATGGCGTCCACGCCACTCCTCGCCTATAAAAGTAGCACTCACCTACCTCACTCCAGATCTTTCTCTCCATATTCAATACCCTCATAACTCCTAACTCTCTCTCTCTTTTCCAGATCACTTTGTCTTCTTTGATCACTTACTTGACCGTCGAAGTGCCTTCCCGGACAACCATCGTCCGAGTTTGGCACTAACATGGGTGTTTAAAGTGTGCAGGTCTCCTTCTCAGACCAACATTTAGGTTTCCAGCAAGGTTCAACCAACTCTCCACCTCTTCATACCAAACCAGAATGACCAAATGAGTAACTCTGGTGAAGTACCTCCCACACACCCATATTATTGGATTTGAGAAAAAAATCAAATTAAAGCTGCAAGCAGCTTTCTGCTCGAGTCATTCAGTAATCAAGCCAGGCTTGAGTTCGAGTTATAGCTAGGCTTCTTTACTAAACGTTGAGCATTTATCACGTGTACAAAAAATACCTTAATCGAACATTGATAGACACATCATGGAAGCACCATCATCTCACAGTTCATTTGTTTAACAAAAATGATACATGTATAACAATTAACTCCAACAAGTCTTCAATACACGCACATGGTGTGTGGAGCCCACACATTTTTGTGGAGCCAAAAAATGATACACTTAAATGTGTGTGGGCTCCACACACCATGTGAGTATGTTGGAGACTTTTTGTCGTACATGTATCATTGTTGTTTTTTTAAATCATTTTGGTCATTGATTTTTGTAAAATGAAACGGTATCCGACTAGCTACCAATAGACAATCAATTTCGTATTTTGCGTGAATGGTCTACTCAAATATATTTCAGCAAAATGAATGGCTCAATTAAAAAGACGCTACTATAAAAAAAAATGACGAATGAAAATGAAAATGAAAAAAGAAAATAAAAAAAGAGCACTAGACACTAGACACTAGACAAAAGGCTCTGTTTGGAACATGAGGAAAAAAAAAAAAAGGGAAGGAAAATGGAAAATTTTCCCTCTTCTTGTTTGGTTCGGAGAGAAAGAGGAGGAAAAATAAAAAATAAAAAATTAAAGTTTTGTAAATAGTGAAATTTTCCTCCCACTTTCCTTTTACTTTCCTCTCATTTTGTTTTCCTTCCCTTTTCCTTTCCTTCCTCAAGTTCCAAACATAGCCAAAGGGTCGATCACTGCTTCCCCCCAACTCAACCATCCCGAGCGTCATTGCTACCCCATCAGAAGCGCGTGGAACCTCCATGCCTACGCCAACCCCCCTCTGTCTCTCTCTCTCTCTCTCTCTCTCTCTCTCTCCGTTTTTACCAATAGATTTATAGATACATCTTTTATTGTGTAGCGTAGAAATGACTCGACGAATCCGATAATCTCTCTCTCTCTCTCAAAATGCTCGTCTTCTCCCGCTCTGAAATTCCTTCCCCCCTCCTCGATCTGTTCGCCTTTTCTCTCCATTTCGCCCTCTAATCCAAAACCCTAACTTCATCCCTCTCTCTCTACACTCCCTCCCTGGTACGAACTGCTTTCGATTCCAATTTCTTTCCTTCCTACTTGCATGTGCACATATTCTCGCTGAATATATATGTAAAAGTATCTGTCTGTTTTATTAGCATTTCCCCGTATTTATTAAACTGATGTAATTTGATTTGGGATCTTAGATGGTAGTTGGTTAATGTTCAAAGGCATGTGCTCAGTGATTATTTTAATCAGTAAAGGCATAATTAGGCTTTCTTAGTTTTGTATGGTTGCCCTATTACTTTATTCAATTCCTAACTGTCTCTCGCGTGATTGTTTGGTTTTGCACGTTGTTTTGCTTTTACGGATGAGATATATCTCTGACTTTGTCTATAAAGACATGAGTTGGCTTGTGGTATATATACGAAGATAACAGGTTCGTGTCCATTCATTTGGGTTTCTTCAACTTTCAATTTCTCTTGGATCTAGATCTGCTAAAAGGGTTAGGTGGGTGTTGTTCTCTCTTGATTTACTTGCCTTCCTTGCAAAAAAGTTTTGAAATTTTGGTTATCTGTTTTTCAGTTAGCATTTCGATAATTTTTGTTTTCTGGGTGGAATTGAGCATATGTTTCCAATCTTACTGTTAGCTGCTGATTACTTGGAGATATTGTGTTTGAATTGGGTAGTTTCCATTTGCCTTCCCGTTGAACATGCATGGAACATCTGAACACGTTGCCTTTCAATCTTCCTGGTTTGCTTTGTTGATTTGATTTCTCAATAAACTTGTTTTTTAACTGATACATATCTTGTTGATTGTGACGTCTCTATGAGTTATTGCTGTTTCTGGTATTGAATTTTGTTAAAATCAGTAATTCACAACATCCTGCATGACCATAGTTACAAATGAGGATCAATATGGGTGTCTTCATTAGCATGGTTGCAATATCACATTTATGAGAACATTATGGTAGTAAATGGTAATATACAGGTGTTGTGTTGGTGTGGCAAATTCACTTTTCTAACAGATCATCCTGTATGAATGAAAAAGTGAATATTTAGTTCTTTCCTTATACAATTCTAAATTGTTGGATTTTGAGGTAGGAACTAGGAAGTCAATGTTTGTTAAGAGTAATATCTTGTTGGAGGATTAATCTAGATTTATTTTTTTTGAGCTTCTTTGGAACGAGTATGAGATTTGTAGTCTGATTGTTTGTGTGCGTTGATATCTGAATTTTGTGGGTACATGGTCCAAAGGTATATGATTTAATATACCGTATGCAAGTCTTATCACGAGCAATGATATTATTAAGATGTTCTTGTGTTGAGTGGTTTGTATTGATGTACAGTATTATAAAACTCTATGTTGTCCTTTGGATTGACTTGTTCAACAAATGAAGGAATTTTTGTTGTGCATTCAATAAGAGGGTCATCCACAGTAATTATTTTTTTGTTAGAGCATGGAAGTTTGTTTTCTGATTCTCCTTGGAGATGATCTACTCAACTGCTACATTAGATTGAAAAGATTTTTTGGTCTTTTTAGTTCCTGTTGTCTTGGAGCTTATAATGTACAGTGAGCTACTTTTAAAGGGCATGGAAGCCTTAGAGACATCTCTGCTATTAGTTAAAGCCGCTTGAGTTCTAAATCTTAATCTTAATTTCTAGAAGGCATGCTGGATACTACCTTGTGTAATTTCTGTCATGTAGGGTTTTTTTTGGTTGGTTAACTTTTGTTTGCAACTAGAAAGTACCATGTTTTTCTAGAAATATGTTTTGCATTTTTTTTTTGGTGACAGTTTTTGGCTCAATTGTCTTAGGCAAATAGCAAAACTACAACTAGGACTATGTCTTTGACCTAGTCTTTTTGGTAGAGTATACCTCTTTCTTGGTTGCAGAATTCTATATTTATGGTTCTCGATATCTCTACCTTGTTTCTAGCCAAGAAGGCATGTTTCCCGTTGACTTGTTCATGGAAGCTCCCCTATAGTTTGTCTTTAGCAGTTGAAGAAAACATCTTTTGGTTATACCCCCTTTTGAATAGTTTTTCATCTGTGCTATGTTATCTTATGTGGATACGAAGAGTAGGGTTATCTCATGTGCCCTGGATGTGTATTGGGGATACTGCGGTACTGTGATGGATGTTGAATTTGTTTTATTACGCATAATTTTATTTGTCCCTTGTAGCCAATAGTAAGTTACTATTAAGAACTGGAAAGAGTAATTTCTTTTATTTGTGCGTGGAATTACTGAGTTGCTTATTGCATCCTCAACATGTGTGCTATTGGTCAAGGATGGAGTCAGCCGGTGCTAGCAACCCACAACCCCAACCAAAGTGAAAGATACATAAAAAAAAATCATGTACTATTGTTTTACATCTGTGATAGAATGAGTAACTCAGTTCTAAAAATTTGAAACAAATGAGTTTCTGTCTTAAAGTCAAATAAGTTAAACTTGTTACTTGATAATTTCTCTTAATTTTACATGACGTGTAACCAGGATGTTGTGAATTAAGATGGGGAAGTTGGTAGACCTCATGTTTGTCCCACATTGATGGGTTACAAGAGGCATGAGTGATTTATGATGGACCACCCAATACTACCCAATGTACCCAATAACTTGGGTTTAAGCATTTTGGACCATGTTGTTAGGCTCGAATAGATTATTGGACTAGCAAAGGGTGGATTGTTTTAAAATGTAAGTATATGGGTGTTCTAGTTACCGTACAAAATAGCATCTCATGGCTTATATAGGGTTTCAAAGAATACTTAAAATCGATGAGTGCGTTTTGGTTGAAATCATTCTGTCTCAGTTCGGTCCCTTTGGAGTAGAGATCCTGGCTCCGCCTCTGCTATTCACGATGGATGTTGAGTTTCTCTTGATTTCTTTTTCAGTAGGGATCTGGCTTTTTGTTTAAGTCCCAACAAACTATAGAACCAAACAAACAGGAATATAAAAGTTGGGGTTGAATTTTTTTGGCATATGCGGGAGCTTCATGCACTGGGTACGCCCTTTTTTCCATCTAGTTCTTAACCTTTGCCTCGTTTTCAGAGAGCATTGGGCAATTAACTGGCCATGAGCCCATGAGTATTGTGTGAAGGTTCTGTTTATAATCTATTGTTCAATAATATGCCGACCCTAGTCGGTGAAACTAATTGCGGAAGTAATGCTTTTATTTTGATTGAAGACGTGGTGGCAAGGAGGCGATACGTAGGATCCTTCTGGTTTTTTCTTGATTTTGTTTCGCTAGAGATGCATTGAGATATGCTAGGAGTGATCATGACATTCTTGTCTCATTTTAGTCTACTGTCTTTCCTGCATTGAGATATGCTAGGAGTGATCATGACATTCTTGTCTCATTTTAGTCTACTGTCTTTCCTTCAAGTGGTTGGACTGAACTGAGATTTGGTTAAGAGTCATGCAATCTGGTCAGTTTTCTATTTTCCGCGTGGTATGTGTATACGTTAAATAGATTAGTCATCTGTTGTAGCAATGTATGTACCAGACTTGCTTAAGAAACGGTAGGAATTATGTGTTTTTTTGGAATTTCAATGTTTCGAGTTATTTGTTTTTCATTTGTTAAACTAAGCTTACTTGCTGTGTGGGTTTTTGCCTAGCTTCATATTGGCTGGATATACTTATGTGTATGCACAATGTTTGTTTCCATAATTATAAGAAAGGATTTAAGTTCATGCAATTATCGATCAGTCAAAAACAATACATTTGAAACAATTTGTAAGTGGAACATAGAATATTTGAAGCAGAGACAGTGCAACATTCCAATACTTGCCTTCTCTACTAAGTCTGGGAAATACACGTGCTTATTTATTACGATAGCTCTTTTGGCTTGGTTTTCTGAATCAACACTGGTTTTCATGTTCAGTGCTAGGAAATGGCAAAAGGCACCAGGGGACGACGCAGGATCTTCTCACGACAATGTAGGCCAACCCCATACCCATTGGCATCTTGTAACCCTAAGAAGTGCTCCAAAACCTTGGAAAAGAAAGACTGGTTAGACGCAACCTGTTCCGTATGCATGGAGTACCCCCACAATGCCGTTCTCCTTTTATGCTCTTCTCACGACAAGGGTTGCCGTCCCTACATGTGCGGCACCAGCGTTCGCTATTCCAACTGCCTAGATCAGTACAAGAAAGCCTACGCAAAAGTCACTTCACCCCTTCAAAACCAACCATCGTCCCACGGCCCGGACGATGATCTGAATGTGGGGCCCGTCGAGAACTGTGAAGTAACATTGCTCGCGTGTCCTCTTTGCAGAGGCCAGGTGAAGGGGTGGACTGTGGTGGAGCCTGCTCGGGAGTATCTGAATGCAAAGAACCGAAGCTGCACACAGGATAACTGCCCGTTTGCTGGAACTTACAAGGAGTTGAGGAAGCACGTGAGGGCAGATCACCCTTGCGCTCGTCCGCGGGAAGTGGATCCTGCTCTTGAACAAAAATGGAGAAGGCTCGAGCGCGAGCGAGAACGGGATGACGTGATTAGTACGATTAGGTCATCGATGCCTGGGGCAGTGGTGTTTGGTGATTATGTGTTGGAAGGAAGTCATTATGAGTTTGATTCGGATGAAGAGGAGGATGCTTTCGATGTGGATGTTACGGATAGGAATCAGGGTTTCGAAATGGGAATTGATAGGAATTTGGTCAACATGTTCCTTCTATTGCATGCTTTTGGACCAGGAGGAAATGCAGGCCAGAATAGGGGAACGAGACAGCATGAGAGGGAATCGGACCAAAATTCAGACGGAGGAGGTGGTGGTGGTGGTGGTGGTGTTGGTGTTGGTTTTCGTCAAGCCTCTCCCGTCGTCGTTTATGATTCGTCCGATCCAGAAAGCGACGATCACGACGATGATGATGGCGGCGGCGATAGTGGTGGTTTATCACTTGTTCATCGTCTCCGCCGCCAGGGCAGAATTCTGTTGGGACGGTCAGGGAGGAGACGAAGGCGTAGAGAAGCCGGGGCCGGCGGGGGACAGAGAGAGAGCTAGATGGTGGTGTAAGAAGTTTGGTTGTGGGAGAAGATTCTGGGGGGGTGTCTTAGTGTAGGAGTAGGGACAACAAAGAAAAAGGGTTATTTCCCTTGAAAATTTGCAAAGTACATTTATTTCTCTATGAATCTGTGTCAATGGTTGTGCAATAGAGTGTCTTTAGAATGGGAAGGTGGAGAAGGGTGTTTTTCCTCCTGTTGTGTAGTGATTTGTACTTCACTGTTAAATTGTAATTTCTTTGTTCCATTGTCCTTTTACCATCACTGAAAATCCAACTAATATGTGAATTTGTCCTTTGGAAACATGTGTACTGTTTCAATTTTTTTTTCCTTCTCCACATTTAATTCCTTTAAATGGAGCTCTAAATGTATTTTGTTTTTATTTTTAGGAATGTTACATGCACTAACTATTATACTTACTATTAAACTAAGTATCCATGTGACACTCTTTTAGTGGATGAATCTATGAATTGAATAGTGCATTGATACGGTAATGCCATGTGTGCATTTTGTGTAACAGTTGGTACACTAGTTAGTACCTGTAGCATTGCTCTTATTTTTTTAAACATGACGCGATTTCTAAATGTCAAATGGTAGTAACATTGATGGATGATTGAATCTTTGGCTTTCAGTTTAAATGATGAGAATAGAAGCAAAATTGTAAGCTACATAGGTAACAAAAAAGGCCTAAAAATCTTCATTTTCCTGTTTGTATATGCGGTAGAGCTCTAGAATGCCTCACACTGCATCCCGGAATCGAGTCTCATTTCCCCCTCTCCCATATAATAGAGGAATGATGAATGACACAAAAAAAAAAAACTATAATTTGATTTAATTCCCTTTGTGTGCATGACTTCAACTTTTGTTTTATACTCTCTTCCGGTCTTCCATTCATAATTTTAGTCCGTAACAAAAGGTCTTATACATCTAATTAATTACTTCCGCACGTAAATTTCACAACTTTTTAAAGATCTCAAATATTTCTATGGAAAAATAAGAAACCTAGGAGTATCAAATAAGGTGTTTTAATGTTTGTTTGAAAAAAATAGAGTTTTTTTTTTTTTTTTTTTCCATTTATATCCTTTAAACTATTTGTGCTTTTTCTTCTTCGTCCCTAAACTATCAATTTGACGATTTCATCCTCTAAACTATGCACATGTTTTCTACTTCATTCTTAAACTATCAATTTGAAGATTTCATCCCCTAAACTACTTGTTTTGCAGCTTATTGGTCCATTTTAACTCTTGTTTGAAGATGAAATCGGTTAAAATCAATTAGTTTGGGGATGAAATGGTCAAAATAAAATTGATAGTTAGAGACGAAGTAGAAAAAATGTGCATATTTTAGGGGATATAATCGTTAAATTGATAGTTTAGGGATGAAGTAGAAAAAATGTACATAATCTAAAGGAAATACTATAATCATAAATTTACCATAATTTCCCAACATTCCGTTGTCGTCCAGCGGTTAGGATATCTGGCTTTCACCCAGGAGACCCGGGTTCGATTCCCGGCAACGGAACTTTTTGCCCTTCAACCCGGCGATTCCTTTTAAAGCTCGCCCTCTCTCTCCACATTGGATTTGGATTCATCCTTTTGTGCGTGTCGTCTACATGTGGAGCTACCCTCCAGTTCCTTTTTTTCCCGGCTCGTGCCAGGCCCATGTTAATGATCGAAATTGCACATTTGATAGATTTTATTGAGTACTTTAACCATGTAAAAATTTGTGTGAATAAGATATCGTTTGACAAATAATCATATCTTATGAATTTTGAAAAACATATACCAAATACACTACATCACATTCTTTTCAAGATAACTTTTAGATTAAGTATGAAACGGTATCTGATCAGTAATGTTTATAGGATGTTGATAAATTCATGATCAGAATAGAAAATAAAATAACTCATA
The DNA here is from genome assembly GCA_016920895.1 of Vaccinium myrtillus. Lineage (NCBI taxonomy): Eukaryota > Viridiplantae > Streptophyta > Magnoliopsida > Ericales > Ericaceae > Vaccinium > Vaccinium myrtillus. The sequence goes on along the minus strand of CM029278.1, from coordinate 26,543,904 downwards.
CAGAAGATAAATGTGTTTTGATCATGAATTTATAATACTTTCAATATTCTCGATAAGGTGAACATTTCTTATCATCAAAATGTTCTCAATAAAGTGAACGTTTCTTATGATCTTATCATAAAAAGAAAAAATTTATAGCTAATGTGACAAATAAATTGCAAATTTAGCTGTAAAAATGAGTATGGCTAGACTTTTCCATCCAACACGATAAACAATATACATCCAAATTCCAAGTACAAGTACAAAAAACCAACGGCCTCCTACACCTTCCACCAGTGGCGGCTCCAGGATTTTTTGACAGGGTGTTCAAGAATTACATTAACTCTACTAGTTCGTCCAATTAGTCATATATTTTAAAAAAATCCATACACTAGTGTGTATAATGCGACCAAAAAATATAGAGAATGTTACAGTTTCTCGGTGAAATTTTATATTTTGAGTCAAACAAGATCAAATCGGAGCATAACTACACTTTTTTTTTTTAACAAGAAATTTTGTGGCGAATAGATTTGCACGGATCTTTTTAAACATATGCTCTTGTTTATGGAAATGATAGTTGATTGTAATTATGAGAAAAGATAGATTATTTTTCGAATATTTGTCACTAAGTGAATAACCTGACTGCTCGGTGTTTCATAGTATAAGACCAAATTTTCTAACAAAATCTAAGATAAAATCACTTCATATAATGTAACAACAAAATAAGAAATAAAATCGTTCAATTGACCACATTTTCTTATATGTGGAGCCGCTTATGAGTGTTCATTTAATTTTGGACTGGGTCATATTTCGGCTGTGTGTTCAAAAGAGGACAAACCTAAAATTTTTACATGTATTATGAGAATTTTTTTTTCCTTTTGGGTGATCATGTGACCATTGAGAACTACATGTCCAGCTGCTAATGGTTGACGAACATGGTAAATTTTTCACATTAATATAGATACATTGTATATTGATTACATAGCTCATTGAATATATCAACCAACACGATAATTTATTGCATTAATATTGGAAATATGGTGTATATTGCACATTGAATATATCGACGGATCATGGTAAAGTTATTCTATTAATATAGGAACATGGTAAGTTGGTTACAATGAATATATCGACGAACCATAGTAAATTTATTGCATTAATATAGGAATATGGTAAATTAGTTACTCTAATTCATCTCTAACTCCATCGATCGTCATTATAAAAAAGCATGGTAAATTGGTTGTCCTTATTCATCTCTTAATCTACCACCTTATGGCTCAAGTTGGATGCCATGGATGTTCTTTACCCAACATGGGGCATTCAAATCCTGAATTTAATGGAATCAAATGGTTTTATCAGTACCCACATACGAGCATTAACTACTACACTTTACCCCCTTTTCTATTATTGTGTTTATTTTATTTTATTATGGGCTATTGGGTATTTGGTTTGTTCAAATTGGATTGATTTGCACTTTGTGTTTTTTGGGTGAGTGGTCATTCATTTTGGGCCAGTGTTCATTTATATTTTTTAGGGTGTTCATCCATATTTTTTGGGTGTTCAAAAGAGGACTAACCTAATTTTTTTGACATGTATTCTAGGTAAATTTTTTTTTTTGGGTTGTCGGGTGACCATCGACTTGCTCATGGACTAACCTAAATTGCCTTCCACCACCGTCCCTCCTCCTTCACCTTCCACCGATGCACCCTTTGAGTGTCTCGAGTGACGGGTTGATCTTGGGAGCATCGGCCCCCTCCGACTAATAAAGCCCCCTATGCCAGGCAGCTACGGGAGCTAGGTTTTGTCCGGGAAGTGATCGGTTGGCGACTCGGTGAACTCGGTGCATCTCAATGGGGTAACTCGGTGGATCTCATTTTGTACCAGTTTGTTGGGCTTTTGATTAGTTAGTTTTTGGTTTGTTTTGTTGATGGTTTTGTGGTTTGTTTACCGATTACTAGTGCTATAATTTGTTTATGGTTTGAGCTGGGTTCCTTTGGTTTCTTCTTTAAAGCTTTTGATCGGATTCATCAAATATCTCCGGCAGTGTGTAAAGAGCGGTGGCTGTGTTAGCCTAATGCCGTGCTTGTTTCATTTGTTAGTGGATTTGGTTTCATTCCTATATTTGATGTAATCGGTCTTCGAAAAAAATAACGTGTTTTCAAAAAAAAAAAAAAAAAAAAAAGTACAAAAACCAACAGTAGTGCTACATGCTTATAAATTGTACTCAGAAATTGCACATAATTTAAAATCAGCAACTCAAGTGAATTTGAGTTAATAATTTTAAATTTTGGACAATTTTAAACTCTAGGGATTGGGGGATCCTGCCATGCACCCATCCGGTTATCTGTTGCGAAAATGCATGGCTCAGATCAAATTTATTTTTTGATTTGATCAAATCCATTGCAAAAATGCAGCGCCATTATTTTAATTTGATTTGAGTCATGTATTTTCGCAAGAGATAACTGGACGAGATATATGATATGGTGCATAACAGGACCCTTGTCAACTCTAGGATCACTTGCATTTCTCAAAAACCAAACGTTCAAAATGAATTTGAAAGCAGCCTCAAATTGACAACAAACCAAGGAGAGGAGCAGAGGACCTCTCAGGCCCCCTCACCCCTCCTCTGCCTCTGCGTCTTCCTCTTCTTCTCCTCCTCCAATAATGGCGTCGTCACTGTCCTCTTTCTTCCTCTCCAACCCTCCCTCCCTCCGCTACCCAAACCCAAACCCTAACCCTATCCCTATCCCTATCCCTATCCCTATCCTTCAAATTCACCTCCCACACAGAACCCTCAAAACCCTAATAACTTTCTCCTCAAAAAACCCCAATCTCACCACCGACCCACCCTCTCCCCCCCTCCTCCTCCTCCTCAGGAGAAGCGTTCCTTCTCCGTGGCCACCGGAGAGCTCTTCCTCGGCATCGCCGCGCGAATCATAAAGAGGCGGAACGGAATCACCGGTTCGAATTCGGCCCCGATTGTGATGTTTGAGGATAAGGAGGAGAGGGAGTTTTTGTATTTTTGGCAGCGGTGGAGGAGGAAGGAGGGTTCGGTGGTGGTGGAGGATCCGGTGGATCCGGGGGTGGTTTGGGAGCAGAGTTTGGAGGATGTGGAGGCGGAGAGGGGGAGGAAGGTGGTGACCAGCCCCGGGTTTAGCTTCTCCGCGGCCGGGCTGCTGTTTCCGTATCATCTTGGGGTTGCAAAGTTTCTGCTTGAGAAGGGGTACATAAAGGTTGGGAATAGTTTGAGTTCTTCTTACGTGTGTATGTAATGTAGCTGTGGTTATTTAAGTTAGTAGTGTATGCAGGTGAATACGAACATGTAATTAACAATGTGTTTGTTTCCTGATGGGTTATCTGGTAGTGTTAGTTTGTTGTGGATTTGACCTAACACACACAAAGCATGAAGAAAATGTAGATTTTTACGCGGTTTTGCAATGGTGTAATAATATACAGCGTGGCCGACATCAGTTTTCACTGTGTATTGATGGGCTGCTGCATAGAGTATGAAGTATCAACTTCACAAACCCAATAAGATTATACTTTGTCATTCCTTAATTTTTTTTTCCCGGTAAATGATCCCATTAAAGTTATTGACGACCGCAAGGGGTTATTTAAGCAAAGGAAGTGGATAGGAATGCTACCTATGCATGACAAATTCTGGGACTAGATGCTTAGAGAAGTTCTATTCCATTCTCACAAATCGAAATAATCTCACACTAGTTTATGAAGCCTTCTAGCATTCAAGGTTAGGGAGAGCGATAGGATCACTGTTAGTGAAATGCTGGGGGGTGGGGGGACCTGATGGACAAGAGATGATGTAGTAAAAATTAGTAGAAGTGAAGAAGACTTTGTTTGGTTTAATTCTCGTTCTTGTATGTTTGGTGTTAGGCCTTGTTCTCCAATGGATTTTAGGTAGATTTTATGAAAATCTCATAAAATAAGCATTTTATGGAGAGGTGATAAAATGAAGTTGTTTTTCCAACTAATAAAATGTAGTAGTTTTCCTATAGATTTTAGGAGGATTTTATGAAAATCTCATAAAATGACTTTTACATTTTATGTGTTGAGATTGGAGTGTCATAAAATGTGAGATTTTATTTACCTAAAATCTATTGGAGAACAAGGCCTTACTGGTATTTTGGGTTATTAGATGTTGATCAACCGGTACTTTGTATCTAGTGCTGTTTGCTTGTGTATGTTGTTAACTTTTGCTGAATAAACTAAGATTCTGAAGTTCAATAATATCTTCCCATGATTGAAGTATTTCTTTCTGACAGGACACCACACCATTAGCTGGTTCATCGGCTGGTGCTATTGTTTGCGCAGTGGTTGCCTCTGGAAACAGTATGGAAGAGGCTCTAGAAGCTACCAAAATATTGGCTGAAGATTGCCGGCGAAGAGGGACTGCATTTCGCCTAGGGGTACGTGGGATAAGTGGACAGTTTTATGCATGAATAAGTAGACAGTGATCATTATACTTGTAGGTGTTACTGTTTAAGCAAGTTCAGCTCCTTGGACATTAGGGATTTTCTCCCCATGATGTTTTGATAAGGATATTACCTTGGTATAGACTCAAAATGTAACGACCCGGCCCATGCCTTGCCCAATATTGTCCGCTTTGGCCGCCCAAGCTCATTGGACTTCCCAGAAGGTCACCCATCCCAGGATTGCTCCAGGGTGAGCACGCTTAACTGTGAAGTACCAACGAGCTTTGACGCCCGCACGGCTTTAAAAGGCCTTGTGCAAGTTAAGGCATGATCTATTCTCTTATATCATAGACCTCCGTTGCATCCAGGTGGGTCTTGGGCTGTCACACAAAATGTTGTGATATAGATGTGAGATTTCTTCTTGCTCCGGAATTTATAGTTTATATACCATGAAGCCAGCGTAACCCTGTTAACATCTAGTACAGTATGATTGGATTTTCATAAACAAATGGGATTTCTGTTGTAGTTGTTGTAAATCAGCATTTTCGATGACATCCGACATCATTCTAATTATGAAATTGCATTTGTGCTTTGGATATCCTGAATTGTCAAGTTTTGTTAGTTTGGACGAGACACCAATTTGCTAAGCTCAAGGCTTGTCCAAGTTTTTTAACAAAACGAATTGCTCCTTAATACAGTAGCAGAAGATGATTCGGAATTCCGAGATTATGGTAATTTTTAGTGACACAAGTACACAACGTGATATTCAATGTAGAAAGGAAGTAACTATGTTGTTCTTGTCTTGGAATAGAGATTTAATTTTTCACATGTTCAATTTTTTTTCTGTTCAGGCAGTTTTAAGAGATGTTCTTGAGAAGTTTCTCCCGGATGATGTACATACTCGATCCAATGGGAGAGTACGTGGTGAGAATAAATCTTCCGTTCCTTGTTGTACTCAAATTGACTATGGTATGCAATGCTTACTGATAGTGGTCATAGTGGCTCCGTTTGGCGAAGTTGAGAATTGCTGAGATGGATATGCTCAGATTGGTTAAAGTGCAAGATATATGAATTTGTTTTATTTTTTATTTTTAATTTTCATTTCAAACTTGCTTTTCCTTAGAAAGTGGGCCATTTACTTCAGACTTTACTGTTGATCCCTGTATTAGGTAGCATAGTGGTGATGATTTTGCTATCAATATTTGTTTAGATATCTTGTTGTCAACTAGCTGTATAGCATGCTCCTGTCTGTCATCATGAACTCTACAAGAACACATTTGCAGCATTATCCTTCTTCCCTTTTAACAAGAAAGACTCTTTTCTGTCTTTGTTTGTGCAATGTGAGGTGAAACAAGTAAACAAATCCTTGCTGACAGTTTTCACTTGTCATTTGTTGCTCAGAAATGTATAGGATGAAAATGTTGAAGATTTGAGTTCTGATTCACTTTTATAGTTGCAGTTTCTGTTTATGGCCTAGATGACTGCTTGTGTTTTCCTCCATGCATCAGTCATCATCCTTTTGTCGTCGTGGTTGGCTTCATCATCTATACTAGCAACATTGATAATGTGTGTGATGGCATTCTCTCCTGGACTGCTCTTTTTTCCCCTACTTGTATGTAGGTTGTGAAATTTTCTCCTCACAAAGCTTTCACTAAATCCCTTTCTTTGAAGATGGATTCATCCTAGTCCTCAAAATCCTCATGTCACATTCATTCTGATCACTAACTCGATCAGTGACACCCAGAAGATTGTCTGTGTATGAATTCTCCAATTAGCTCTATCTTGTCTAACTTTTGGGATTCAGGCATTCAGCCATTGATACTCTTTGCACTGGTATTGTATCGGTCAATAGCTTCTGTTTGTTTCCCATAACTTTCAGGTAGGAAGTTCCTGGGTTCTTTTCAAGTAACCTTTGCTTTGTTCTTTGACATAGTGCAATGTTCGTCACTCGTCAGCAGTCACGGATGTTTCCATGCTTTCACTTTCGATATTATTAGACTGACAGAAGAAGGATAACTGTGCTTTGAAATTGGCTTGACCAGGAATGGATTTTGTCATCCTGTTGCTCAGTTGTCACTTTTCATTGTTGTTTTGTATTTTTCTCTCTCCCCTTTCAGAGCTGGTTTATAAATGGAATGTAGCGCAGAACGTAATATGCACCCTGCCACGATGAACAATTAAGTTAAATGGGCGTCTGTATGCAGTTCCTTGATGGTTGATGTTGTTTCCCACAGTTGCAGTAACAGAGATCCTTTGGAGACCTAAAGGCTTGTTGGTTGATCGGTTTGACTCTAAAGAAGATCTCATCAATGCAGTCTTTACTTCATCCTTTATTCCGGGGTACTTATGTCTTCCCTTTCGTTCTTCTGTACATGTGCTAGTTTATGCAATGAAGTTGAACTGAAAGTGTAATTCAGTGCAGATATCTTGCGCCACGACCAGCAACAAGGTTCCGGAATCGACTTTGCATTGATGGGGGTTTGACATTGTTTATGCCACCCACATCTGCCACTCAAACGGTAAATTGATATACTTTATGGTGGAATGGTTTCTTCAGTGAGTTGATATTTTTTTACGAGATTTTTGAAATCAAGGTTTTTATCCTGACACGGTTTCGTTCCAACTTCATTTTTTTTTTATCTGCAACTTTGGTGTTTTAGAATATTGTTTTTCCTCTTTCTATTATGGTACTCGTATTGGTTTGAATTTTTCTGCCCATTTATTTACAAATATGTAGCGTTTTGATTCTTCTCAAATTGAAACATGCACTCTACTTGGGTTTGTTTGAAGTGGATTTACTCTTCTTCCATAATGGTTGAGATTTGCTTACTGTCATCGTGTATGCTAATCTGGGATGTAAAAGTCTAAATGTACTTTTGGTACTACTTCTCTAGTTTTCATGTAGTGTCGGTACCTCATGTCTCTTAAAAGACAAAAAACTACATATTAAAAAATAAATTCCTTTATGCACGGTTGACCAACTGTTTGGCTTATTCAGGTTCGTGTCTGTGCTTTCCCAGCAACTCGGTTGGGATTTGAAGGCATTGGAATTAGCCCCGACTGCAACCCGGAAAACAGAGCTACACCCAGAGAGGTAGTGTTGGTAGTTGTGACCTCTGAGGTGAATGATCTCCTTTATTTGTCGATAAACCATTGATGTTTGTTTACTCCCTGTTATTTTAGCTTTTCAATTGGGCACTTGAGCCGGCAGAGGACCGTGTTCTTGACAAACTCTTTGAGCTGGGATACGTAGATGCAGCTGTGTGGGCTGAAAAGAATCCGGTGCAGGAAATAGTTCGCGATGACTCCTCGTATATCGAGAATGGTGCAGACCGTGCAGTTGGATAGCACCCTCCATCAACACATAGTACACTGGTCAATTTTCGACCCGTTAAGGTTTAATGGGTGGATGTATAACTGTTACATTTACCTATGTATAGTAACATCATAGAATCCTTATAAACTAGTTATGCGATGAAGGTAGAAGAAAAGAGCAGAAATACAAAATTGCAGAAGTATCAAAATTCCAAGGGTTTCACCAAGCTGCCTTATTCATTTCATGTTTTGCCATTCGCGGAGAATAAAGTTTTTTCTTAATCTGGTTTCTTCCCCTCCCGAACCCGTTTACCGTAAATTCATGTTGGGTCTTTGATACTATACCTTTCTTTCGTGCTTGAAACCATGGCGCTGGTTGCTACGTATTGACTGCTCTCTAGTCTCTCATACCCCTTTCTTGCTCAGAGCATATCTAACTCAACTCCATTTCTCTACAATGGGGAATGGTTCTTCTATAATGAAGAAATTTATAACACAACTGAAATATGTCTCACTCACGAGTATCTGATCACATGATTTAGTCCGGCTCGTAAAATTGTAAATACATTTTTTTTTTTTTGAAGAAGTTAAAATCTTTTTCATGAATTAAAAGAGCTCATTGATATCTAGTAAATTGCTAAAAACCATAATTTTTAAGAAAAAAATGCTTATTTTTTTACTTATCGTATTGCGAACTGAACTATCATTTTGGGAGAGAGAGAGTATTCCATATGTTGAAAGATTGAGCGTCGTAACACGTGTTTTCATAACCATTTGTTGCATCGAGATGATGCAAACACAATTTTGTGAGAGTTGAAATTTAATCCCTCCTGTATTCCAATCATGGTTGAAGGCTAATTCTTCTGTGATTGGAAAGACTCCAGGTTTTAGGCGTTTTTGCTGTTCAAAATTTCAAACTCTCTCTCTCTCTCTCTCTCTACTCCAAATAACACGACATACCACTTTAGGCTTGTATGTATTGAATAGATATATTTTGGTTTAGTATTCTAATATACTCCATTCGTCCCATTTTGATAGACTCTAACGGAAAGATATATAATATTCAAATAAAAAAATAAAGTACTTATGTTCATAATTTTAAATTTTTTCTCACCAAATAAAGAACTAAGAGAGATCTTTAATTTGGTACGAAAAAACCCAGAAAAATCATGCTTGAAAATACTTTAATTTACCTACTTTAGTAGGAGACCATCAAAATGGGACGAAGGAAGTATATGCTGTATATTCTTGACCCCGCTAATGATAAACCCTGCATCCGCCCCTGTATAGATGGCTCTCGACCTGTTGTGAAATGTCAAGTTTGAGTCATAGCTGCTACCCTGAAAGGCGAGTCCGTCACTAACGAGTATCTGATCAAATGAATTACAAATTATTTCGTGAGAGTCTGCGTCTTTCAATGAGGCACTTCAAGGCTAATTTCTGTGATAAGGAAAGACTCAGGTTTAGGAGTTTTTGATGTGAAAACTGGAAAAGTCTGCTGAAGTACAAGGCTGTTTTGGCTTCATTTTTTATTCTATCCCACATCGAGGAACAGAGAGAAGTAGAGAGAGAAAGTGGAGTATAAAATAGACGGGCCTCTTATTGAATAAGCATACCTTTCTCGGCCTTTTGGCTAAGATCAAGTGTAGTATCTGTTCTTATCAGTTTAATATCTGATACGTGGGCCATCGGCTCACATGATATTAAATTAATTTTTTGAGGGGGAGTGGCCCGTCACAGTAGCTTGCTACTGGGGTCATTCGATTGTCGCCTTGGCTTTGCACTATAGCCTTGGCTTGGCGCACCCCACCAAGACTAGTTCAAAATTGATGAATTGACTTGGCCTTTTGTGGTTTTGCATTACAGCCTTGGCCTGGCGCACTCCACCAAAATTGTTGTCCTCTGCACAATTGCCTAGGGCATTCGCTCAAAATTGATGTCCTCCCAAAATTGTTGTCCTCAAAATTGATGTCCTCTCAAAATTGTTGTCTTCTGCACAATCGCCTGCAAGATTAATTTCCTAAAAATAGGTTTTCATAAAGTTAACTCCTAAGGTGTCAGACACATAAACATAATTGGGACCCATTTTTCACTCTTAGAGCTTGCTAAATTTAGACCCTCACCATAAATTAATAAGTCCAAGACTAGCTCAAAATTGACGAGTGTTCAAAATTGAAGAGTCCCCTGGCTTTGCACCACTATAGCTTGGCTTTGGCGCACCACCACCAAGACTAGCCTTGGCTTTGCCTGGCGCACCCTACCAAGACTAGTTCAAAATTTACGAGAGTCCCCTTGGCTGCACTACAGTCTTAGCTTGGCGCATCCCACCAGGCTTGGTGGGATTCTTTGCACCACAGCTTGGCGCACCCCACCAAGACTAGTTCAAAATTTACGAGAGTCCCCTTGGCAAGCCTGGCGCATCCCACCAAGACTATTCACTGATTGGGTGTATTTTGCAAGAGGGCAAACCTTGTTTTGCAAGAGAATATGCACCTTAATTTGGATTGTTGATTGTCGAACGAATAAAAATGGCTCACTAAATGCATGTAGTTGCCGATCACTGAGTCTAAAGTGCGATCACTAAAAGCCTGTAGTTGCCGAACAGACAGCCACTCGCTAAATGCCTCACTACAGACCCTCGGTTCCCTATCAAAGGCAAGAAGCAAGCTTTACTTTTCCTCTAAGGATTAAAGTCCTCGAGCTTTACTTTTCCTCTCAAGGATTAAAGTCCTCATCATATATCTATCTTAAACTCATAAAAATGACTAAAATTGACCATATATTAAACTCCTATCGGTCATTTGATAAACTATAATATGCATTGTTACTATTCTTATTGATGTTCGATCAAACTGTTCTATTACAAAAAATAGGGGTCTGATTAATTATTGTATGACGATAATGCAAGCTCGGGTGAAGCCAAAAGATAGGGTAGGAGTTGGGAGAGGTATAGAGGATTAAGGTATTGAGGAAAGCAAAACTCGGTTAGGCTGTAATCAGTCACACGATAAATCATCTTCGTCATTTATGTAATATTCTTTGGTATAGCCGTTTTTAAACAAAAATTCAGCCGTAAAAAAAAAAAAAAAAATTCTGGTGTTTATAGAATTTCAATTTTCTATATATGGTCCATGTAATTTTTTTTTTTTTTGAAAAAATATACTGCCGATAGATAAATAATATCTTTCTGTAGCGTAAAATAGGGTAAATGATGAATGCCAAAATATTTTTTTGTTAATGTCAAATTTTTATAATGAGAGCATTGTACCTTGTACATGCTACAAGTTTTTTATGCATAAAAATTAGGCATTAACAAAAATAGTTTCGGCATTAAAATTCTCCTAAAATTAGGAGAGACAATTTGCATTCCAGAATGTAATTGATTCTTCATCATTGAAGAGGAACTCTGTAGGAAGGATCCACCATTTTCAATATGAACAAGTTTCCTTGATTACCCCTGGATATTCTGCATGACATTAAAAAAAAAAAAATTAAAATAAATAGCGAGGTCACAAATTACCCAGACTTGCAGAAACAATTCTTTTATACTCTCTCCGTCCCAAAATGATAGTTCAGTTCGCAAGATGATAAATCAAAAGAGCTCATTGATATTTTGTGTCAAAAAAACATTTGAATTTTTATTGAAACAAATGCACTATTTTTAACTTATCGTTTACGTACCAGACTATCATTTTGAGACAGAGGGAGTATTATGTTTGGTTCTTAGATTTTATTAGGACAGAGGGCTCATGAAATTAAACTTCTTTATATTACACTAATTGAAAAATGGATTTAGTTGACAAATAACGTACTAATGTTCATCTCATTATCACACGTAAAACTATTCATGAGAAAGAAATAGCTTATTTCACTGTATTTTATTTAACTTTCCCAATACAAATTGGGGACTGAAGGAAATTTTTTAGTATCGCGTAAATTTACGATGAACTCACCGTAACTCCTCATCCAAGTATGTGATTTCCAGTTGCCCACGTCCGCTTCCGCGTGACTTTATAGGTATCTGTGAGGCACTAAAAATTACTCTAGGTATCAAAAGGATTAACATTCCAACTTATACACAATCTTGAACACATCAGAAATGTCAATACGGTCAATCTACTTTGCGATGAGAAAGAACCTAAATTCCAATGATCTAAATTTGTAGAAGTGGTATCCGGATTAAGCACAGAATATGAGACTGGAGAAAGTGACAGCCTTTATAGAGAGAAAATGTCACTCACCAGACCTGCAATTTTGAATTTGTCGAACTTAACAGCCACCTTCTTTGCATTTAGAGGTACCAAATTGGCCGTGGCCTGCAAAATAGAGACAGACCGGCCTTAAACTATATTAGCAACACAATTTTCTAGTGAAATTGTACTGTTGAAAAATACTAGTGTCCAATTGGACGTTTTTTTGAATCCTTTCGAATGCTGGCCATGTTAGGCAGAGATATGTTGAACAAAAAGAAGCACCTGATTGAAGAATGGCCAAGTCTCCATATTTTGAGCCCTCAATGTATCCACATTTATAGCCTGGTAGATTTTTCCGTTTGGTCTCAACAGTTTCGGTCTCTGTCACAATATATAGCAGAAGCAAACACTTGATGATTGAAAATGGAGACGTAATGCATATTAAGAATTTCTTTGGTGTAAAAAGAATACATAATAACAACACAAGCAAGTTCTATTGGACTTTTTTTTTTTTTTGATCGGCAAGTTCTATTGGACTGTTGAGAATGCTCCGTAATAGTAGCTTCCTTCGTACTGCTTGGGTATAAGTACTTATCACGCAACCCAACCTCCATATGGTACCTACAAAATACCTGTGTCCTAGACAAGGATATGAAATTCATCTTTTTATCCCCTGTAAAGGGAAACTTCTTTCTTTTCAATTTTTTGTTTTCCGTGCAAGAATGAAGAGAAGCCTAAGCCAAACCATGATGAGGGGATATAGTATCTTGCCTTCCACGTATTTCAAGCATTAAAAGAAGGGATAGATTTTTGTTTGTGTGTGTGTGTGTGTGGTAATTAGAAGGGATAGATATTGTCACTACAAATGTCAAATTTGCTAATTAATTTGACGACAGGAAAAGATTTCACGCATGAGGGTCAATGGTAATCCAACCAAAAATATAAAAGACATGAATCACACACAATTTCACCAAAAGCATGCCTGTGGTGGGGACGTGGAAGCATAGACATCAGTCACTACTTTTTATTCTTGTCGTTTAGGATACGTCATAAATGAAAGCTTATATTATTTTCAATGAATCCAAAGGTGCAGCTAACAAACCTGCAGCCAAGAAAAGCGGGTTTACTCCCTTTAGGCAGTCCATTGTACGTTTTCTTTTTCCTTATAAGAAGGGGATCCATTATGTGTGGAGTTGGGTTAACTACGTTTGGCTTTAGAAGGACTTGTTTTGGCCATTTTCACCCAGTGGAGGAAAGGAAAGATAGGAATGCTTTTGGAATTTTGACAGCAAAATGGGGCACCCAGAGTTTCAGAAAATTTCCAGCTATGTTTGTGGACTGAAAGTGTTATTGTAGAAGTGAAGGGGATTCTATCGAGCTGTGATTTGGAAGCAGTGACAGGAGATACCATTCATCTAGCAGCAAAAGTTGAATTTTCTATTAGAATCTTCATCCTAATGGAAGAAATAAAGGGCCGAATAATAGATGCAAAAAAGATCATCAAGAGTTTTATACTCACGCATAAGACGGGTTCATACAATAATCGGCAAAAAGCATAAAAAGAATATGAAAGAGCATTCCCCCTGACCTGGTTCTGCAGAATTGATGCAGACGTTGTATATAGAAGCTCCCATTTTCCATTCAGCAAGTTAGACTTGAGGGGCTCTTTCACTTTATTTACTGCTTCAAGCTTACGTGCTATCTGAGCAAGAAAAGAAATCCCAAAGCCTCAAGAACTAATCAATATTTCAGATAACACATGCAGACTCCAAAGGTAATTTGAGTCGGGGAACAAACATAGCTAAAAATCGACATTACATGGAAAAAAAGTATACAACAATAACGAATATCTCAGTGCCACCAAAAACCTTTGGAGCAACTGGAGCTTTGTTTGGTCCTTAGCTTCAAGACTCGGGATAAGCCGAGGTGTGCGTAGACCAGTTATCAAAAAAAGAAAAAAGAATAAAGACACAGACAGAGACATTAACTTTACTCATTGGTCCATGTTGCAGTATCAATCTTCAAAACCTGGAACAATGCGAACACATCTAATCACTCTCCACATGTTCTTTTCAGATTATGAGGAACTGACTAGCATTTGACATCCACATAAGAAACCTAAAAGAACTACTCCACTCTCTAGCTTTCTTTGCATCCTATCTCCTAATGGCTAGGGTTTGTTTGAACAACAGAACAATGCTGGTCTTAATCAAATTGGGCAGGTCCCACTCCCACACTTGGCACCATCCTCGAATTTATTTTTCTGTTAGTTCTTTGGTGACACTGCACAATTGTTTATCATGTTCTGGGCACAAACCAAAAAGTACCAAATTTAATTGCCTTTTTCCCAATCCCATCATACCAATTCAGGAAATAAGAAAACAAACTATAGAACTGAAAAAGTTAAAAGATAATTGATTTTTGACTCCTCTTCGTAATAAATGCACGCCAAAATCTGTTTTTTTTAGTGCTTGTGTTAAGAACAATTACACAAAATTAGGAAGGAATTATTTATTAGAAAGTGGAGCGTAAAAATCATTACCCAATTAAAAACACGAAAAGAAAAAGAAGAAGAAGACAAACCCACCTGATCAATGCGCTCCTTGTCATCCTCGGAGGCTTCGGCGCCGCGATCGAGAGGAGCTATGGCCTCAAGAAGCTCCTCCTTGAGGCTCTCACTGTCTTTGGTTCTGGTAAAAAACGAAGGAAAAAATGAAACCCTAATTCTCCAATCCTCATTACCTGAATATTGTAAGGGCTTTTTGTTGTTGATGCTACTAGGTATGCGGTGGAGATGAACAGAACTGGGGTTGGGTCTTCTAGAGGATGATAACAGAAGTGGGTTTAATGTGATTTTGATAGGTAAATTGGGAGAATTGAAGGAATTAATTGAAGAGTGGGGAAGTGTTGTCAGCAGAGCAGTAGACGAAGAA
>CM029278.1:26492097-26528054 GCA_016920895.1 Vaccinium myrtillus | reverse complement strand
GTCTGTGTGTGGGCTGGTGTTGGGGAGAGAGAGAGAGAGAGAGAGAGAGAGCTATGTTGGGGGGTTCAACAGTGCCTCAAACTCATCAACCGTTCGGATTCCTCGCTCCAGTATCCAGGGTGGGTCCCACACCCACCGACCTCATCGCCACCGCCGCCTCCTTCCACCTCGGCCACTTCCTCAACCATCACTTCATCGGAACTCATCTTCATCTCGACCTCCTCCTTCAATCCTCTCTCAAGGTATTTCTCCCTCTCAAGGAAAGAAAAACCCAAATTTATATCGGCTAGATAGTAGTTGACCATGACTGAATGATTCTAGAATTGGGTTTCTCAAGAAACTGTTTGACAGTTATATATTCTATGCCTGGTGAACTATTCCATTGGCATTTATCCATCTTGTTAACTGTTTGGTTTAGCTGATTAGGCTTCGGGTTGGGCAGTGGTCTTGGCTGGAGGTCTAAGAAATTGAAAAATGATTGTTACTTATGTATTTTGTGTATGTGTATAATAAATATCTTATGTATTTTGTAACAGAAATTGGAAAATGATCCTTACTTCATTTTGTGTATGTCATTTTGTGTATGTGAATATATGTTTAATCAAGTATGGACGGAAAGTGGCTACGTTGTTTAATGTCACAGAGTATTACTGTTTCTTTGATTTAATAATATAAACATTCTGATGGGGCGTTATTAATCAGAAACTCAGACAATCTCCCCATAGAAGTAGAAACAAACAAAACATATACATTACAGTTGTATAAAAGAGGCAAACTCTGTATATAGATAATGTATTTATACAAATTCATGTTATACTGACAGTCAACACGACGTCGATTTTTGGATACAACAATGTTAAGGAATTCAACCAGAGTGTTCTTGACCCCACTTAGGACTTCAGCCTAAACATATCAGAAATTGTAGGAGGGGAAGGAAACACTGACAAATGCCTCATTTCATAACTGAATTTTGTCTCGGGCAATGCAAAAATTTAGGTACTTCTGAAGCACACCGAAAATATATATTACCCAAGAGTTCAGATATTTCCTTGTTACTCGACAATCAACATACATGGCATAAGCAATAAGAGTTTAAATCCTTACTGATGTAATAAAAAGAAAACAGATAAATTAACATGAATCTCCTAGACGAAAGTCATGTAATGATCTTCTGATTCTAGGAGTATTTCTTGTCATTTTGGTCTTTAAAGCTTCCAATTTGAGTCTATGTGATCCTGCTCTTTGTAGTTTGGTAAATCCTGCTATTTTTATCTCAAGCGAAGTGTGCCATATGACCTTATAAACTGAATAGGTCCGTGCATAAACAATCACCATAAACAATGATCTCGTAATATATGACACTCAGCCGTAAAGAACAGATTAGATCAAGAAAATGACAGGAGAAAGAGAGAAAATTAGGAGAGAGACATGAAACAAGGTAGACCAAGAGATGAACCACAAAAATGGTTATTTAGAGAGAGTAAGGTCCTTTAAATAGGCTCTTCAAACGATAACAAAAGGCTAAACATATCCTAGATTCCTAAATAGGATAACTCTTAAAATAACAACTAAAACTATTAGTAAAATCCTAACATCTAAAGAGATAGAGATAGCGCAGATCAATAACTTCCTGTATCATATATGAATAGCTCGTGGGGCCTTTAGAGTACTCCTTCCTGTTCCCATTTCTTCCCTGTTGATAAGAACTCGACTCCGGCGAGTAGAACTGTGGTCCATCGCCAAAAATTTTAAAAAATCCACGAACAAAACCATGCTTTGAGAAGAACATCTCTGAGAAATGACTAAAGATGTCATGGGACAAGCAATCTCATCTGTTCAAACACCTTTGCTAGGTCAAGTGTGAACCCTAACTATTTTGTGATGCTCCAACGTTTGTTGTAACTCCAGAAAGTGAACTCCATGCTCTCTAATATTGTGCTCTCTTGGTTGTGCACGTGTGTTTTTTTGGCTCTTTTCTTCTTTCTTTCTTTTGTATATCTGCTTCCAATCCTGTTTTCCCTTCTCTCTCTCTCTCTCTCTCTCTCTCTCTCTCTCTCTCTCTCTCTCTCTCTCTCTTTGGGATGGGCTGAATGGCTGGCTTATGAATAATGGGTAGGGTTGCCAGGGTGAAAGAATTTGGGCTTGGAGATGGGGCTGGACGATTTTTTTTTTTATTTTTTTGGTCTGAATTTTGGTTTTGGGCTGGGCTTCGGTTTGTGATGTGGGTAGTGGTTTTCTTCCCCTTCCCGTTCCCTATCACTTTCTTTCTCTCTTTGTTTTTTTGGTCTAATACATCTGTTTCATTCAGTTTCTTGAGGCATCTCTACTTGTTCGGTTTTTTTCTTGTTGACAGAATATCTCTCACCTGGGTGATGAATTGCATAAAAGCTACGTCAGCTTCAAAGGGATCAATTTTCTTCATTGGCCAGAAAATGCTGCATTGGCCGCCACCTCGTCTTACATGCGTTCTTTTAGTGGCAAAGGAAGTAAAAATAAATCTGGCAATGTGCGGAGGTCAAATCAGCCCTCTAGAAGAGGTTTGTTTAGTGGCAGGGATTGGACTAATATCCTCCTTGGAGTTAATGTCTTGTGAGTATCACCTTTCCAAACAAGGACATCACAACTGTTTGCATTTGATCTCTCTTGACATGTTTGTTTATTGATGGATTCTTGCCCAAGCTTTTGCCAACTTTCGGAGTTTTCTGTGTTTAATTGTGAAAGAGGCTTTTGTTTTCTGATTTTTGTACAGGGTCTATATTGCACAAATTGCGTCACAAGGAAAGCTCATTGCATGGGGGGCTAAGGTTAGACTGGTAGTCTGCTGGGGTCAATATAAAGTACAAGTTTAATATCATAAAACTCATTTTGTTTGCTCATCTCTTCTTGGTCTTTATGCAATGCAGATTAACAGTCTCATAAACGAAGGACAGCTGTGGAGGCTAGCCACTTCTTCATTTTTACATGCAAATGTTGGCCACCTCATGGTTTGTTCTGATCATGCTTATTGATATTCTCATGCAATTGGTACGTATTTGTGGTTCAAACTAAATTTCATCTTTTCAGGTTAATTGTTACTCTTTGAACTCTATTGGTCCGACGGTGGAGAGTATTTGTGGTCCTAGAAGATATCTTGCAGTTTATATCTCCTCTGCAGTTGCAAGTAACAGCCCCTGACCCTGTTATAGTAAACAATGCATTACATATTTGAAGAAACATATTCCAATGAGATTTTGGACAATCAGGTTCAGCAATGAGTTATTGGCTCTGCAAAGCACCTGCGGTTGGCGCATCTGGAGCAATTTTTGGATTAGTGAGTCTAATTAAACTCTTCAGTTGATATTTTGCTCAGACTAGCTTTTCGTAATATATTTAATCACACGTATTCACTTGATGGCCCGACTGAAACATATATTATTTTAAATAAAGACGAAGTAAAAAATTTAGCAAAAAAACCCAGGCTGAAGTTTTGACGTTTGCATTTATGTGCTCCTAGCCTCCTAGAGTAAATGAAATTTTATGAACTAAGAATGGAATTTAAGTGCCTTGCAACGTTACTTGTTGCTTTTCTGGAATATTTATGTTCCATCTAATCTGACCCGCTTTCTATTATCTATCTTTCAGTTGAAAGAAATGGTAAAAAGAGCCTCTGGCCTTCTAGGATTCAGTAAGCGATTTAATTTATTGTAGGTGTTTGAAAATTAGAGCCTAGAGGTGACTCAAACTTAGCCGCCTATTGGCCATTGAAAAATTAAAAAATTTCTTCTGGGCCAAGGTCCCTATTTTTGGACAACTCAATAAACAGAGCGCTCATTTTGATGTCTGGCCCAATGTTTCAAAAACAAAAAACCGGAGCGAACCCGAAAAGGGAACTGGCGTATGGGTCACTAGTTCAACCAAAATTGAACCGTGACGTCATAAATATCTCAAAATATAGATGAAATAATATAAATTGAAAGTATAGGCAAAATTTTAATGAGGCATTTGCTGATAACATAATTTTTCATTCATTTCATTTAAGTTAATTGGTGTGGACTGTGGGACATTTGGAGAATTAAAAGTTGGCGCCGGGCACTTCCTATGAACAACTCTGTAATTAACATGTTTGCAATACATTACATATGTGGACAATGTAATATGTGCGTATGTATGACGATAACCAAATTGTGTTTGTGCCTAATATGGGTGATGAATTTCTCCTTGAAAGAGAAAGGGCAGGTAGTTGTAGACTTGTAGCAAGTCCCATACCAGGGGTTTTAGAAACGTGGAAACATTTAGGCTGTTTGTAGTTTGTACACATTGGTGGCTAAAGGTCTTACGTTTGTATTTAATTCTTATGCATAGGGAAAGTGAAAGGACTCCAACAGTCCAACTGACTGGTTCAATTAGCCTGCTGTTGGTTTCTTACTTTTCAGCGGTCCAACCACTATTAAACTGCGGTTTTGACGATATAGGCCGGTTTTCAAAAAATTAACGTTTTAGCGGTTGATCCGGACCGGAGCCTTGTCTGGTCAACAGTCCAATCGGTCCGGTCTGGGTTTTAAACTTTGGTCTGGACTAAGATCAATAATACTTCTTGATCATCACCAGGAGTCAAAGAATTGGAGAGGTGGTTTTGAACTGAGAGTTTCAACATATGGACTGAATCTAAGAAAATTGAGATAGAAGATATTAACTCTGGATTTTTTCTTTTTCTTTTTTCTCCTCACCTGTCTATTCTCTATTGGTATATTTATACACCAGTGCAATGCTAGGTTGGATCTTTTGCCGTGTTCATCTTGAGGCATAGAGGCCTTATTGGAGGTGGCAACGAAGATTTACAGCACATAGGGCGTGTGATTGTCCTAAATATGGTATTTCCATCACCTTTCTCATGCTTGAAGTCTTGTTTGTGGATTTTATTGTGGCTCTGCTGAATCATACAATTTATGTACGTTGTCTAAATCTAAAAAGTGAACTTGTTATAGTTTGTCAAACTTTGGAAAAGGAACTTGTCAATTTATGTACGTCGTCTAAATCTAATCAGGAAAAGTGAACTTGTTATAGTTTGGAAGCAAGCTATGTGCGAAAATTTTCTTTCATTTTGCATATCTAGGTTCACAGCTGTGTTTTGTTTCATCCGGATATGCATCACAAATATTTTTTAGATCGGCAAAAAGAAATATATTAATAAGAAGGAGAATTACAATAAGCAAAAAGAAAGGAATGAAGTATATAATATACAGGATCACATACCAACTATGTTTGCACCCAATCCCACAAACTTCAAAGCAAATAAAAGCAGCAACTTAGTTGGCAAGGAGCAAACCAAGCATGGTGAAGTACAAGGAAGAAAGTTACATCTAAATCCAGAAGAAACAAAATTAGGATTTCTGAAACTCTGACATGGTAGCATGGAGAGCATGGCCCTTGCATAATCCTTGTATCGGTAGCTACCTTGCACCTTGATTGCATCAGAAACCAAAGAGACATGCGAGACATTACCAGGCACATATTTGACATGGCAGATCAATAGCCCAGATACAGTAGCAGCAAACCTCCTTGACCATATAAGAATTAAACCTTCCATTGCAACATCAGGTATATTAAAACAAAAACTCCACAATCCTTTTGAGCAGCGGCAAAGCACTTGAACAAAGCAAACCTATGGACCTTTTCCTCCAGAGCCAATTCATCTCATCTTCAGTATCTAAATCCTTCAATATATCAGCAGCAACAAAACCTTCCCTTGGGACATAACATCATTCCAGATTGCGGTCAACCTTGGTCACAAGTACCAGGGCTATTCATGTCTGATAGAGTACCACACTTGAAAATATAGAACACCTTGAACATCATAAGACACAACCCAACCACCCTGAGAGCCAAAAAGGCTCAGACCTGACACAATCGGACAATCCCATGAGAAAAACTCAAAGACTCTACAAAAACACCACCCACACGCCAGACCGTATTAAAAACGACTATCCCAGACGCAAAGACTCCAAACCACCAGCTCAGACTCAAGCAAACCCAAAATAAACTGCCAAAACCAGATCCAACCAGACCCAAGAGCAGACCAGGACACCAGACACAAGGAAGACACTAAAACACACAACCACCACCAAGACCCCTGCAGCCCAAAGACCCTATGAGCATTGAGGAAAACCAGACACCAAAATCCAACCCAACAGAGCCAGCATCAGACACCAAAAACAAACCCCACCCACCCCCAAGAAACATCCCCATCCATAGTGGAGCTGAGAAGAACACAGCAGCCCAAATGACTCGTGAGAACAGCTTCCTCCCATGAAGCTGTCTAACTCCATGAATGCATCTCTTGAAGTTATCAACAGAGTGCTCCTTGAGATCATAATTACATTTTACCCAAAAGGCCAGCTTTGTTTTAATACCATCCACCAACTCTCCACAATCAGTTATAAAGTTCCTAAATGCCAGATCATTTCTTGCCAACCATATGGACCACAAGCATGCAAAGAAACACACTTCCCTACAGTTCTTCTCTACATTCCTATACTTGTTATCCATCCACCAACATAGAAGAGCATAAAGGGTAATGGGACAGCCCATGCTATACCCCACCAATCCAGAATTGTAGACCATTCTTGCCAGGAGGTCCTACAATGTAAGAGTAAGTGTACAGCTGTTTCTTCTACCTCATTACAAAAGGAGCATAAGCCATTTGCATTGTTCCCATGTAGAGTGATATTCCTCTTTAGGAGTTCAGTTGTGGTTGGAATCTTGCCTTGTGTTGCTTGCCATACAAAACCTTCAACCTTGAAGGGGCAAACATTCCTCCAGATAAACTTACACTTCTGACCAATTGGATTGAGGCTATTGAATTGTTGTTCCCAAGACTGATACCAAGATTTTACTGAAAACAAACCAGAGCTTTGTTCACCTTTCCACCTTCGTCGATCACCTTCATTATTATTCAATTACATATTAGCTAAACTCAGCTTAAGATTAACCGGAGCCTCGTCTTCCCACACATGCAATGATCTCCTAAAAGTAAAGGACCAAGACAAAGAATTAGAAATTTAGAATCAAAGATCTCTTCCACAGATGCCTCCTTTTGGGATGATAAAAGGTATAATCTGGGGTAAACTTCCTTTGTTGCTTGCTCCCCCAACCATGCATCATGCCAGAATTTTGTAGCAATCCCCGAGCCCACCTTGTTGCAGAAGCCCCTTCTCATGATAGAAGCTGAATCTGTCTCTCCCCCACCAAACTGAGCATATATCTCCCCAAATTCTGGATCCTGACTAATTATTGTTAGGTCTCTGAGATGGCAACCAACAATCAGCATCATATCCATACTTGTGTCTGATAATTCTTGCCCACAAATCTGATTTCTCATTCCCAAACCTCCACCACCACTTACTCAAAAGAGCTGCATTTTTCCACAGAAGCTTCTTCACACCGACAACACACCCATTCTTTTTGCTTTTGGCCACTATATCCCAACTTACCGCATGTAATTTCCTTTTATCTACACCATTACCCCATAGAAAGGCCCTTGTAATCTTTTCCAGTTTGTTTGCAACAGAAACTTATGTTGGGATATTTGAATCATGTATGTCCATGTTTCTTCTTGATTTGGTTTTGGCTCCTGATTCAAATCATGGTGATGGCATTTGTAATGCAGGGTTTTGGGCTTTTGTCTCAAGGTATCGATAATTGGGGACATGTAAGTATAACAAAAGCATACTTTTTACATCCATGTTTTCCCAGATAAGTATATTGGTAGTATCAATCAATCCCTATCAAATGAATAGATCAGTTGAGGATGGAAGAATATTCTGCACCAGACCCTGATCTTGATATACAACTGTATGACCCCGGCTCACAGAAAATTATTGGGTGGTCCTGGGCACCACATGGTACCCCAAGGCCTCCGTAACCACACATCCGCATGAAGCCAGTAACTAAACACTTTGTTCACTTCACATTTCTAAAAAAATTTCCAAAAAGATTCTTCCCCATCTCTCATCTCTCCAATCATTAATCACATTTTTTAACTAAGTGTCCCCATATGATTTTGCGGTTGTGAAGGGCGTTGGGGCTTTTTCAAAAACTCATTCAAACCTCTCAAAACATTTTTCAAATAATCACTCTGAGTCAGGTTTTGTCCATGATTTTGGGTTGTGAGGTTCCACCACGTGGTCTTGAGGACACTAAATCTTGATTTCAAGAATTAAGAAAATTTCTAAGAATTAAGAAAAAATTGTCCAAAGTCATTGAATTTCCAGTGTTGATTGAGAGTTAAGCATGCCCTCTGTTCATGGTCCCTTTTCTTAAAATTCTTTTCATGTTGGAATATTCAGTTAGGTGGCTTATTAGGAGGAGTTGCGACATCATGGCTTCTCGGTCCTGCATGGAGGTATGAATCAGTGTCCAAGAATGGCCGAAAAACTTTAGTCGACAAAGCTCCAATATTCTCCCTTGTCAACCCAAAAAGAACCCCTCCATAAGTGCAATTGACATGCTGGTGCAGCACACAATCCCATTTCTCGCCTTGTAAGTACTATTTACTTTTTTTTTTTTTTTTCGGGGTTACGGAAAAGGTTTTATGTTAAAGATCTGGTGACGCCCATACTACTCCCTCTACAGGACATCACAAAAGAATTGAACTGGATACCACTGGACTACAGAGGGATACCAATGTTTTCTCTGTTCATGTATCAATGTATCTGTATCTGTATCTATCTGCATGTACATACATAAAAAAAGGTTGCGTCGTGGTGGTGCTTGTGGCCTAAAAATTTCTGTGCGCCGCTAGGAGGAGCTGAGGAACTGATGTGTCTTCAAAATCGGTTTCATCCCAAGCCCCACAATGTTATCCTGACGTTCAGACGAGTATATCAATCGGTGTTAAGTATCAAGTTAATAAGATATTAACAATTCGATAACTGGTCAACGAATTATACTCTTGAGAATGCAGTTCAAAAACTAAATTCTATTTCATCATTTCAATATTCATTTTATCGTTCTTTTGATATATTATATTCAGTCAATTTATCATTATTAGGTTTTGATATATTATATTCATCGAACTCTACAAAGTTTTGAACAGTTCAAAATGCTTGTGTGTTGCAAACAAGATTTGATTGCCGAACAATGTGTATCTATAGGTTGAAATATTAAAACACATTTTGGACGTCTAGTTATGGTTTTGGTAATTATATACAATCTTTTTTTCACTTTTGTGATTTGGCAAATGCTTTTGGTGATTCACTACATTATATCTATAGGTTTATTATTAACGTCTTCTTGAACAACATATTTTTTTGTTGTTGTTGTTAAGCCTTTTCATCCTCTTATGGTTATGTTACGCGTCTCTTTTTTTTTTTTTTTGATTTATTTTTTTTTTTTCACGCAAATTTTGATCGTCTATTTATGCAAAAATCTAACGTACAATTATCCCGGCCAAAAGCAACCCCAAAACAACAGCAAAACAATCTTTTTATGGTTGTCATAATTATGGTCAACGTTACAATTTTTTATGGTTGTATTAACTTGTATTTTGGTCCTCTAGCAAAACAGATTACTATATCTTTTTATTACGGTTATGTTTAGTTATGGTTTTTTTTTTTGTTTTTTATTAATTTTTTTCATGATTGTTTTAAAAGGATCGCTAATTTTGATCGTCTATTTATGCAAAAATCTAAGGTACAATTATGGCCAACGTTACGAATTTTTATGGTTGTTCCCAAAACAACATTTGGTCCTCTTTTTAATTATCGTCTTTCGTCATATTATAATTTTTAATTTTGATACCTGTCTTTCAATGGATAATTCGAGAACCTCAAATTCAATGGAGTCAATGGACGATGGTCGAGGAATCAAAGAAAATGATGGAGGAATTGAGTGACAAAACGTATTTAATAGGCTGAGACGATAAAGTAATAGAAGTTGCCGACGTTATTATGGAGGAAATTGACAGTGCATATCAACAAAAATAAACTGGTTGTCACCACGCAAATTTCGTCACGCCAAAACCCAAAAAAATTTTTAATGACAGTTAGAGTTGATGTACAAACTTCGCTTTTAGGGTTAGGTTGTACAAACTTCTCTTGTGAATTTTCTAGTCCATGTTACATGGATGGTCCTCTTTTGGTTTTGATACCTTTCGGCCTTTGACCGGACCGAAAAGGAGATTTGTCGAGATGGCGTAAATTGGTCCGGATATCACTGAGCGCCGAAACCCAAAAAAAAAAAGAATGTTTCAGAGTCCGAGGGCGGCAATCACTGATGGCAAAGAAAAGATTTGACCATGTTAATGACAGTTAGAGGTGATGTAAGACGTATCAAAAAAAGAAATCAAGAGGTGATATCTAAAAATCTTTTCTTCTTTACTCTTAAACTTAGTTGGCCTGATATCTTTGTGCTTTGTTCTTTAAACTTAGTTCCAGGCCTTGAATGGACAACCCAAATTTCAACGCGCGAATAGTTCTCCTATTTTGTTTGAAATCGGATTGTCTATCTAAGCGATGAATAGAATCGCTTGAACCCATTGACTATGTAGGCAACGAGTTACATATCAATGATAAGATTGTGGAATCAAAAGATGTGAGGTTATTTCACAACGATAAATCCGAGGGTACCGACGACGGCGTCGAGACCCCTTGTGGGTCCCAACGCGATCGATCCGATCCGTTCATTCATTTGAAATTGAATTCGAGTGGGTCTATGCGGGAATCATCTCAATGACGCTCTAAGTGTTGATCAAAATCACCCCATTTTGTTCAAAAATTTTGGAACAATGATAAGATTTGTGGAATCAAAAGATGTGGAGGTTATTTCAAAAGTTGATTTCAAAGCTGTACGGGTAGAAGGGTTCATTTCACAAAGTTGATTTCAAAACAAGGAGGAGGCAACCAATTAATAGCAATATCTCCCTTTGGAACTTCCAATCTATGATTTTCAACGAAAGATTCAGGTTGTCAATCAAGAACTTCTTCAGATGGCATATCGATCCTAATCAAACCGTCAAAGGTGACATAAGAGGATATCTGCAAAAAAAAAAAGATAAAATACTCCTCCGTCTCAATTCGTTTGTCCATTTTCGATATGAAAAGGTAAACACCGTACTAAGAGCGGGTAGAGGTGATGCAAGGGGATCTTTAAGAAAGATATCACTATTGCATTAGTTGCCAACAATGGAGACAACCAGTGACAGTGCAATATGCATATGAACAAAAAAATAGTTCAACTAAAAAATGTGATATTATCTGACAACAGAAAGATTTTTCAAAGTGAAAATTTCAAAAGTAAGATCTCTCTCTCTGTATCTATATGTATATATGCGTGTGTGTAGCTCGAACCTATTTACAAGGGCTGGTTTTAAATTTAGGCAGCTACGTATCGTATTGGCCGCTACATATCCATTTTTCCCCCTACAGGCTGCTATCTATATACAGGTTAGACCATAAAACTGCACGCTTAGATTCCTGACACACATTGGTTTGCAACCATTTTTTGTTTTTGTTTCCCGTTACGGCCAATACTAGACTACTACGTTCAATCATATATTTACCTTTGTTTGTGTTTGTTCTGTTTTTGCAGAGAAATCAGATGAATTATCAGAATCAAGTGATAAATAACCAAAGTTCCATGGATTTCTGGTCTGCAAATGCATCCAACTCGGCTTTACGCTCTATCCAAACCCCTGAGATTGTTCAATCCAAAATATGCAACGAATTTCCTAACTCATCGCCTGCATCAGTAAAAAGGATGAAAGTGTTGCATCATTCGTCTGAGACGACGATAAGTAGTGGACGCAATGGAGTTCCCTCACTTGCTCAAGACGGGATGTCAGAGGAGCATGAGCATATTAGGTTCGCTCAAATCGGAAGGAAGAAGGATTTTACTCATATTGAGAGGGTTTTCGGTAAGGTAACGAACGTGCTTGAAGGACTTGAGCTTCACACCGGGGTTTTTAATCCAGACGAGCAACAGGAAATCGTCGATTATGTCTATAGCTTGCAGCGCCAAGGACAGAGCGGTCAGCTTAGAGGTATGTGTACTTATCCCTTCCCTGTCTTCTTTTGTTGGCCCGGAGTGCCCCCATGGATTTCGTTAAGCGGTCCGATATACTTCAGTGGAATCATCATTTTACTTAAAACAAAAACTTCACTAAGCAAAAAAAGCAGAAGTAAAGAAGCTTATGATACAAGCGCTGACAGTAGGTGAAAATTTTCTTCTGTTTTTGCCTTAAGCCTCCGTGGCCTGAAAGACTGTAGTCCCTCTACAAAGGTAGCTGACTAGCTGTAGAGGGTCAACTCCACTTACATAACAGGCTGATGTCTTACTTCTGAGAAAAACTTGTATGCCGAATGGGTACCGTCACGTGATACCTGTTGGCGCATCCGAGCCGTCCAAACATGTTTTGGACGGACTAGATTTAAGGGTGGCATTTTTGTAAATTTTGGGGGCTAATTTACCTTAACAAATCACCGCCCAAAACATGTTTGGATGCGAGTTCTTTCACACATGTTATTCAACCTAATTAGTGCAAGTCTGTTATCTCATTTTACGCTATAAACTTGTGGATTCAACAATAAACAACTCTGAGTTTTATCTCTCTTCTTGTGGATTCAAGAATACTCGTGGATTCGAGTGCCTAACTCGTTTGGATTAGTACGCTAACTAATCTCTCGTGAATTCTGCTACATCATGTCATCTATCGAATCTCATGTTACGCTATAAACTTGTCACAGCACGAACGTATTCAGAACCGAGGAAGTGGATGCGAGGAAAAGGGCGTATCACTATTCAATTCGGTTGCTGTTACAACTACGCAGTGGTACTGTTTTGGCCCCTATTTCCATTTTCATTGTTTTCCATCAATAGCTTGCCCAATGATGTTTTTGCTCTCTTTTGGTCACAGGACAAGAATGGGAATCCCCCAGGCATTGTTAGAGACGAGGATGTCGATCCGCTACCACCCTTGTTCAAGCAAATGATCAAGAGGATGGTGCGGTGGCACGTCTTGCCTCCGACGTCTGTCCCCAACAGTTGCATCGTCAATATCTACGAAGCTGGGGATTGCATCCCGCCTCACATCGACCACCATGACTTCGTTCGGCCATTCTGCACCGTTTCGTTCTTGGCAGAGTGCAACATTCTCTTAGGTTCAAAGCTGAAAATTGTTGATGCCGGGGAGTTTTCTGGTCCTGTCTTAATACCTTTACCAATCGGGTAAGCACGCGTCACGAAGTAGTCGACGTCTCGACGACTCCTCTTTTGGTTACGCACGCCCGATTCCACTTCGGAAATCGGGCGTGTATTGTGTATAAATCTAGGTGTTGTGGTTGTATTTATGTCCACTCACCTTCCTTGTACTTTCACCTCTGATATTTCATTTGTTGTGTGTATTGTAGATCTGTGTTCATTTTGCAAGGTAATGGAGCCGATGTTGCCAAACATTGTGTCCCCAGTGTGCCAGCAAAAAGGTATGTAAAGACCGTTTTCTGTTGTCGTTTTGCGTATCTATTTTTCCCAAAACATCGGGATGGCAATTGGCCCCGCCCACTGGATCGGGGCAGGTTTCTATCCAATTTTTAGGTAAAGGGGTGGTTTCGGGAGAAATTTAGAAAAACCCGATCGGGTCCGGTTGATGTTACCTGCCCCGAAATATTTTTATGTATACCATAATATTTTTTACCCTAATAGTAGATTTTATTATTTTTTTAATCGTTATGCTTAAAAAATTATATTTGCACCGTAGTATTTTTATCATTATGCTAAACAAATTACTCCTATATTTTACCCTTGTATTTTCAATATTATCTCATATATAACTGTTTCCTTCTATTTTACTTTTACTCGTCTATCTAGGTTAAAGTTAAACAATTTTTTTCTCATTTTTTAGGGGCGGGTAAACTCGATCCCAACCAGAGCGCAAATAAGAACCCCCACAAATTACCTAGTCAAGGTCAAGAGTGGGGGTGGGGTCGGGGCCGTGTTGTACTTTTCAGGTCGGGGTAAGGCAAAACCTACCTTGTCCCGTTGATCCCTACATAAACAGTCTATCACATGTATAGAAGAAAGAGTGAATTTTTGGCACTCGTTTTCTAATCGTATGTTCTCTGTTTTACTTATTGTTGCAGGATTTCCATCACCTTCAGGAAGATGGACGACACCAAGCTACCATACAGGTTCGCAACCGATCCGGAGCTAACGGGGATAAAGCCGCTGGTGTATCCTCCCATCACGAAGTTGCCGGAGCAACAACAAAAACAACCGGAAGACGATAAGATTGCCGATCGTGAACCTGCAAGAGTTGTTGCGGTTGCAGCAGAGGCGAGCAACAAGTCTGTTTTCAATGAGAGAGATGATATTCCTGCTACGGAAACATAATTGATGGACCAATATTAATATAAGGTGAAAGATAGTCTGGCCTGGCGGTGGGTATCGTGTTGTCTGTCGTGTTCGTTTTTATGTCATTTTTGTCTTTTCTGGTTCGTGTCAAAACTCATGTTAAACGTGTCAAATATATTGATACCAACCCAACCTTATTAAAACTGCGTCGTTTTCGGATTGACACTCTTAAAAGAAAATTGATACGCGCCAAATGACTATGTTACCCCTTTAATTGAAGTACTTTTTTATATTAATTATGTTATTTATATTAATTCATTTCTTTATATAAATTCATTTAATTATTTAATTCATTTCTTTAAATTAATTCATTTAATTATTTAATTCAGTTTTTTAAATTAATTCATTTAATTATTTAATTCAGTTTTTTAAATTAATTCATTTAATTATTTAATTCAGTTTTTTAAATTAATTCATTTAATTATTTAATTCAGTTTTTAAAATTATTTCTTTATTTTATTTATTCAATTTTTTATTTAATTATTGTTGATACCCCATTTTGCCCCGCCGCTCCGGATTAACAAAAAAAGCCTACTATTTTTAAGTCCGATGAAGCGAGACTCGTGAAAAGACATCGGCAACCTCGTATTGTAAAATACTCGCCACTACATGAAAAATAACATATCCTGGGATCCGATCGGACAACATCGACCGTTTGTTTGAGTCTATACACTACATCGGAAATATTGGTAGAATGGGGGAAAAAATATTGTCACTTGGCAACTTAGCACATTTATCCACTACACCTTTGTTTGAGTCTATACACTTAATACTGGATCCCACAAATGTGTGGTGGATAACGGCTTAACACCACTATGTCAAGACTAAATAATTTTTTTCGGAAAATATGTCTATTTCTATACTTCTACTTCTATAGTTTTTTTTTTTCACACTAATTTAAAGATTTCTATTTGCACCCCAAAAAACTGTTAGGTGTTCCACCAACAAAAAACTGTTTTTTCCAAACACCGATACATGTCATTCTCTCACAACACATCACATAAAAAACTGTGAAAAATCAGTTTATCCAAAAAATTGGGTTAATGGAACACCCAATGTTTTTAATCGGTGCATAAGCACGAAAGTTCTTTAGTTTTGCTGCCAATTAACCACTCAACTTTGATAAATTGAGAAATACTATATATGAAACAAGAGGGAGTACACTGCTACTAAGGTTAAAACAACCATCTATTCCAATATGACGAAAAAGAAGTAAAGGAATCAATTAATCATAGATAAGTTTTGGACGGCCCAGATTTTTAGGGGTAATTTTGCCATGAGGGTATTGCCACGAGGTGTTCGACATCCCCCCGAGCCGTCCAAACATATTTTGGACGGCCCAGATTTTTGGGGGTAAATTTGTCCCCCAAAATATACCCAAAATTTTGTCATGAAGTATGGTCAAAACAATACAACCTGCAAAACGCAAATTAACCACACTAATTAAATAAATAAAGTTTGAGGGAAAGGAAGGTGGGGCCGGTTTGGGGGGGGGGGGGTTGTCAGGGGAGGGGGGCGTAACACCTCCCCTCTTAAAATTATACACATGGCAATGTTGTGCATGAACAACTTATTTTATCCAACAACAAAAATGTACCATCATAAGTAATTATAAAACTTATTTTATCCAACAACAAAAATGTACCATCATAAGTAATTATAAAACCAACAAAAAAAAGTTAGTCAACAGTAACCAAATTACGAAATTGAAAAAGTCTTAAGGTACAGCTAGACTTATGTCTCAAAATTAAATACTTTTGTACAATTTTTAGCTAAAATACTAAAAAAGCACCAATTAAAATAGAATAAGTCTAAATATAAATTTTAACTCAATTTATGAGTATAAGACTGTGCATGTCTCGCATTTTCATAATTACATTGACATTTTCCTATACAAGTTGACCAAGTATGATTTTGAAATATCAAATCTTATACTAATTAGAAATTCAAAACTACTCGTGTCGTGTCATGTTTGAGCTGCGTTATTTTGGGTTAACGTGTTGACAGGAAAAATTAAACAGTTATCCTAGTCGTTATCGAGTTAAGTTAGTCTAACACATATTCGTCCCGTTTAATTTTCGTGTTGGCAGGTTGTGTCATATTTGTGTTTGTGCCAAAAAGTGGTCGACCCAAACCCTCTAACTTTGTGTTGTGTCATGTTGTGCCGTGCCCATGCCCCATCGGCCCTTTTTCTTCTTCTCGGGCACTGTAATCAGTGTAAAGACACAGGAAAAAAAAACTTTTGAAAAATTACTTACATTTTTTAAAATTGACAAACGTTATCAAATAGTTATGGCTAAAATAAAACAACAAAATCAGAAAAAAGAACATTTACTGATAATTCATAATACAATAGATGTAATTACGTAACATCTCAACTAAGTTGGCACCTATTCAACTATCAATCATTTGAATTTCTTAGACCTTATAAAGCCGGAAAAAATAAAATATAAACAAGTATAGTACTTCTATGTCATTAATCATAAACATTGTGACTCATTTTTCATTAGGTTCATTATCTATACCTAGTCTTTTGGCAATTCTTTTGGCAATGAGGCAATCCAAAATATCTAGACCTAGTCTACTTCTTTTCTCGTCTACACTCGTTTGGTAAATCTTTTGTTGTATAGAATGTTTATGTTTACTTGGGCGATTAATTATATTCAAAATCTTCAAATTTTTACTCATGTTGTGTCATGCCGTGTTCGTGCCTGTACCACGTGTCACGTGCCACAAAACAACGACCCAGCCTAACTCACCTATAAGGATCATGCTGTGTCGTGTCTTGCTAGGGGCGGAGCCAGGATTTAGTGGTAGGGGTCAAGAATTTAGAGTAACTATAATTTATTGTGGTACGTATTTATCGGAAAAAATTGTCCGGACAGTTGGGCACGCAATAACTATATTGATTTGTTTTGTTTAGTTTTAGGATTTGTAAGCTTGTATTTTGGTGAGAAAACCCAGACATAATTGAGAGGAGGTTAGTGCTTGTAATCCTTATTGATTATAGTGGATTGATCCGATCCTTTCCCGCGTGGAATAGATATGCGGTCTGTGTATCTCGACCCGTGTAAATCTTGTATTCTTGTGTACCTCGACCCGTGTAAATCTTGTATTCTTGTGTGATTGTTTCTTGCATTATCACATGCACATTGGCCGCTCTCAACAAAATCAATATTTAGCTATTTTGACTTGGAAAAATCTCAAATCTCCCTGCACGATCAACCCCTCTTGTCTTAATAGTATTTCATGAACTAAAACTCTCTTCCTCAACCAGAGCTTCAAGCAAAACCCAAAGTTGCAGAAAAAGTCCTAAGTACTGCTAGACGCGGCCGCCAATATTTAACGAAAAAGCACTTTCTTGCCAATATGTAACGGAAATCACGTGCGCGTAGACTTTTTTTGGTGCGCAAATCTTGACACAAATGTATACGGAGCAGTCTGATGAAATAATGAGAAATTCATGTGCGTTGGACAATTCCAAACACATCTGTGCACGTAGTATGGCTCAATAAGTAATACTTGTATTATTTATCTTAAAAGAATCTTTAAAAGAAAGTACCTACTAATCTTTAACTTTGGCATAGAATGTGATTCTTCTGTCTACCTTGTAATACTAATCTCAAAACCTAACTTTTTGTCACGAAGTTGGGTGTGGATGAAAGAACATGACCTCTGCACTAAAAAATTCTAACTCCGTCAATGTGAATTTAACCATTTTCATTAGCTCTTTTCAAATCAAACCCTAACAAGAGAAACTTGCACTTATCAGAAGACAATCATAACGCAACTATAGATCCTTCCCGGAAGTATGGTGGTGAGACTCAGGCCCTATAGTTGATCCAGGCTTCTAAATTGGTTTTCTGTAAAGTATGTACTATATTTCCGTTAGCTTGCGAACAGCAGTTAAATACGAGTAGACTGGTGTTACAGCCCACAACATATTTCCGTTACCAGTCTACAACACATTTGGTGTTACAGCCCACAATGCAGAAGCTCAAAAAGAACCGATGTACTATTATACACTTACTAAGTAGACTGGTTCTCCTTGAAATGCTGCACCTCAATTCGCTTCTCGGGAAGTTAACAACTTAGGATTTCTCTCCTTCTGAAGAAAATTCCACATTGTCATGCCACTGGCAACATAGACATCAGAGGCCTGCCACCTTTTTGGCTTTGACCTGCAAGTTGACTGGTGTAGATGTTATGGTTATCTTAAGACCACCTATAAGCCTCCGCGTAACTTTCCACCACTGCTTCTATAGTCATATACATAACCGGAACAAAACTGTATGCATCCCATATACTGCATTTCGGAGAACTGTTTCTGGAATGGATCACCGATTATGACCAACAAAGGAGATGGAATGTCAGGAGTCCACAGAGAAAAAATGACCACATTGGCTTGGAAGCTGCAAAAATAGAAAAGATGTTACGTCTTTCCTGTCTAAATGTCGCCATGGGAAAATTCAATAATTAAGAAGCAAGAGGCTATGGACTCTTTTTTGTATCATCCAGACAGAGGCGATGGCGAACAACATCCTTTTCATAGAGCTAGGACTAATTTATCTGATAAATTTGTAACTTTATAGTTGTTTAGTAACTGTAAACTTCCTTCTATTAATTAAAGTCCTTTCTCTTTCTTTAAAAAAAAAAACACACACACACACACACACACACACAGTTTTACTAAGAAATTTACATTAAAGGAAGAAACTATAGGATTGTAGTAACACCGACTCTCTAGTCTAAAACAACCTTCTCTCATATGGAACATCAAGTGATTATTTTTTCACAACAAAAAAGAAGGTAGCCTTGCTAAAGTAAACAAATAGAGAGAACTTTTTACACATTAGAAAAAGTGAGCAAATAGCAAGCCAACCGCATAGGAAGAACGGCAACCAAAGTCTTATCATACTATCTCAAAGCACTTAAATGGGGACGGAAGATATGATAAAAAACACAGTGTAAGACGAAGTCGTTGCATTTAGTTTTTTCGCCCCCTTCTTTTCTTTTCTTTTTTGAGAGGTAATTCTGCCCAAAATTTGAAAGAGCAAAAACAGGAAACAAGTACCATAGAGACATTTGGAATCAACTTTTAAGATCAGAAGACAACATTGCAGCTATGAAGTAAAAACTTACATGATGGAGATGGAGAAATTGGGGGTGAGGCAAGTGGTGGGGACACCAACCGTTTTGGTGGGCGATTACGTACCCCTGAAGGTGCAGGAGAACGTGAACTACGCGGAGAAGAATGGTGGGTTGGGCGATGAGCAGAATCCTTTTTCTCTGGAGCTGGGGCTGGAGAAGGGGTTGGTGGTGTTGCAAGAATTGTTTGATTTAGGAAAGAAGATAAAGTGACTTCCTTAACTTCACCAAAAACAGTGTTATTAAGGCCAAGATTATTTGGACAAGACCCTGTAATTATTTTAGCCAATTGCCTCAATCTCTGGGGCAGAAGGCTCCCCAGGTTAGACCTAACCGCCGCCTGAACTGTTACCGGAGGATCTCCTGTTGAGCCGTTTCCGTTGGTTAGTTGCACATACACATTCTGCATACAAATTTATGTAGTTAAAATCCCAGTATTACATGCGCAATGAGTCAATGGTTCAGCCAAGATATGAGAGAAAATATTCTAGCAAGTTTTAGTTTGCATAGTTTCCTTATTTCTAGTCTTGGATATTTAGGAATTTAGTCAATGTAAGGTAATACTCGCTACTGCCATGGTTTCCTTCTATTATTTCTCGAGTTGTGGGATTTGATTATGTTCCCTTTCTATTTAATCCTAGAATCTTAGGAGACTTAAATTCTCTAGACAAGCTTTGGCTTGTAATCCTAATGTACTGCAGAATCAACAAAGATTTCTGGGTATTCTATGATTAGATAAGGATTTTTAGTCCTATATTGTTCTAGAATCCACGGACCCATCCGCCATTAATCCTACAGCTTTCGCTAATTGAATGGGTGTCATGGTTAACCTGGAGACAAAATACCAAGTCTGTCACCATAGTGGCATAGTTTTGGCCTAAAAAACTAATCATGATTCTGGTGAACCTATCTAGAAAACTTGTACTCAGTTACCATTTGTAGAAGGAGATCAGAGGCAGAACAATACCTCGTTAGACCTCAGATGCAACCCCAACTTCAGCTGGTGCCTCAATTCAGCAAGATTTTCGTTCACTTCATAAATAGAATTGTACAGAGTGAAGTTAAAGAGAACTTGTGAAATCTGCCAAATGTAAGCAGACTCGGGGATAATGGTGATTCCCCCTGGATATTTCAAAATTTCAAGCGAAGAAGCTTGCCCACAAGCTGAAGTTGTCAAAGTCAAATTGGACTGCTGGAGGAAAAGCTCTATTAAAGATGATCTCAGCACGCTTAAGGACACTGGATTCATTGGAGCGTCAATTGGATGAGGAAGAAAACCAAACACCACATTGGTCCACGTAGAGGCATCGGCTTGGTGCATGGATAGAATAGCAACCTTTTCCAAAAAAAACTTGCTTTAGGTTGATTGTTTGTGTACTCTTAACATATAGCAAAGCAGAATTTAAAGCAAACCTTTGCAAAAGGGACACCAATTTCACTGTTGATATCATACTCTAATAATCCAATGAGCGGAACAAGCACTGAGACTGGCTTTTGCAGTCTGAAGGATGCCTGAACGGTAGCTGAAGGGAAAAGAAAGGATAACGAAAAGAAATAAGGAAAGTCCACACATCAATTAAGAACCAAAGAAGCTGCTTCGGCATCTGTTTTAATAGTGACACCAATCCTATTTCACATCAAGAGAACCATATCTGAAAGTTCAAACTCCACACATATCCATATATATGATACCTAATTGATCCAGTTCGATGCTTTAATTTTCCTTCCCTATTTTTCCCCTAATGCATCTCTTCTTATTGCTCGGGTATATTGGTATTGACTATTGAATTCCTCTTTAATCTTCCAAGTTTCAATTGTGATCTAATTTGAGTGTTTGAAACAGGTTAGATTATACCAAAGGCTGATTGTGCCAAAAGGGGAAAACAAAAGCACAATAGATTCTTACTTTCTAAATGACAACGCAGGGTTTTAAACTTCGAACTGGCAACTCTCTCTGTGGCAAAGCCGCTGCGAGTCAAGCTAGGTGGGAAGACAAAGAGGCATGACAGGTCAAGCTTAGGCAAACACTGAACCGTATCAAGCTAGGGGCGAAGACAAAGAACCGTAGCGGGTAAAGGTAGGTGCGACAGGGAAGACAAAGAGACATAGACTTAGGCAAACATCATCGCAGGTAGTTAGGTGTGAAGGAAAAGAGCCATAGCGGGTCAAGATAGGTGCAAAGACAAAAAGCAATAGCACGTCAAGCTTAGGTGAACACTGAAGCAGGTCAGGCTAGTTTGGAGTACAAACTGCAGTAGCCGTTAAGCTAGGTGTGAAGACAAAGAACCATAACAAGTCAAGTTTATGCGAACACTGTAGCTGGACAAGCTAAGTGCCATAGGGTGTCTAGCTTAGGCAAACAACAGAGCAGGTCAAGCTTAGGCAAATACCAGAGCGGGTCAAGCTATATTGAAACACTAAGAGCCACATACCCATCTGCCATCAAAAACTCTATTTACTGACCACTCAGAAGTCAAAACAATTGCAATACCACATGGCTATCTATTCACAATTATATAACAATGATAACTCAAGTCAGAGCGAAATAGGAGATACCCCTTGGCCAACAACACCTGAAAATTTGAAATGAACAGCAGCCATGCCAGCCGGTAAAAAAAAACTATTAAGACCAATATATACCCTAATTACAACGAAAGAAGCCCATTACAAACACTGTACTAAAAGATCAAAAAAGAACCTGGTTATAGATCCACAACACACAATAAGGCAGACATAGAGCTTTAATGACTCACAATCAAGTCAAAATAGCGCACAACCATTGATCAAAACGTCTGAAAAATTGAGATGCTCAGCAGCAATGAAGGCAAATACAAACATAGATTAAGGTTTTATTCTCCATTTGATCAAATCATAAAAAAACCTAATTACAAAGAAAGATGGGGATAAATACCCCTCTACCCTAACCACTAGAAGAAAACCCTATAAATTCAAACTAAAGCAAACCAAATTGAGCCTTAAGTCCCAATGAAATGGGGTCGGCTACATTCACGGTTCTAAAACTCGCTAGGCGCTCCCAGGGCGGCCGGGCACCTTCTAGCTTCCAGGGCCGAGTACTCGGCGCCTGTCGGGCAATTAGTCGGGATAGTCGGTCTGGTTGGGTTAGTCGGGCTAGTCGGCGATGGGCCTTCTAGCGCCTAAGCGGCGAGTACTCGGCCTTCCAGACCTTCTTTTAGAACACTGATACATTAATCGTTTTTCTCCATTCTGCCAAGAGCTTTGTGTTCCGTGATATCCAACATTCCTAGATCCTTTCAAACTACCACCTCTAAAGTCAATTTTGGTCAACCTATACTACCCTTTACCATAATTACTCCTCGTAACTATCGCATCTACCAATCTATGATAATTGAAATAGAAAATACTTGAGATGGTGATAAATTAACCCTCAACCCCAAGTCCCCAATCACTAGAAGAACCCCTAATAACGAAAACCAAATCAAACTAAGCGAAGTCCCAATGAAACTAGGTCAGATGAATCATGTTTCTCCATGCTACCAAGAGCATCGTATTCAGTGATATCCAACACACCTAGATCCTTTCAAACTACTGCCTCTAAAGTCAATTACTCCTCGTAACTATTGCATCTACCGATCTATGATTATTGAAATCTACCAATCTATGATTATTGAAATGGAAAATAATTGGCCAAATGTTCAGAAAAATCGACTGAAGACTGGCCAAAAAAATTGATATAGAACACATCAAATATCCATTTTCTCAAATCATAACAAACCCTAAGTACAAATAGAGAGGTGACAAATACCCCGCTACTCAAATAATTACGACGAAACCCTGATTACAAACCAACACCACACTGAAGATCACGGGGGAAAAGGTTACCATGGATCTTGATTGCGTTTTTCGCATCAAACCCTGATTCTATTGAATTAAAGTATTAAACTCATGTTTTCTCTGTTTCCATGATATCCAACTTACCTAGATCCTCTTAAAGTTAATTTCGGTCAACCTATACTACTCTTTTCCGTAATCATAGTTACTCCCGCATCAACCGATCTGATCTTCATAATTGAATAAGAAAACAATTGGCCAAAAACATCAGGAAATCCACTGAAGACTGGCCAACAATAATTCAAATAGGAAACACTAAACATCAATTACCTCAAATCGCAAGAAACCCTAAGAACAAATAAAGAGGTGATAAATACCTGTCTACACAAATAAATAATACAACAAAACCCTAATTAAAGGTCTCACCACGGAGCTTAGTTGCGTGTTTCGCATCAAACCCAGATGTTTTTGAATGAAAAGGTATGACCCAAAAAACCGCCGACAAAAACACAGAGAGGCTGAAGATCAAAACAACGACGCATTTGAGATTGAACTCTCGACCGATTCTGTACAGACCCACCGAACATCTCTGACACAGGAGGGATTGATTCCCCTGAATCTGCTGCTGCTGCTGCAGTTGTAATTCCGATTTCCCCATTTCCAGAGCATCTGTAATTTAACTTTCCTCTCTCTATATCTCTCTATATCTATCTCCCTCTCTCTCTCTCTCTAGACAAGAGAAATCACAGCGGAGAAGTTGATGAGGAGGAGAGACAAGTGTTCATGGTGTACAAGTGTTGAAGGTTCTCTCTCTCTAGTCTTGAGCTGTAAGTTTGAGAGACATTTGTATTTTATTTGGGTTGATTTGCTAATGGGGTTGGATTACACTTAGGTACCCTCAAGTTTGGCATGTTTCCCACATTGGTCTTCAAGTATTTTTTTTTTCCAATTTAATCTGTCTATTATCGAACGGGTATCATGGATTTTTGTCCATATTGTTAATGGAAATTGCCACAAGGGCTGCAACTTAATTGAGCCGTTCGCGAATTGTTCAATGATCTACTCAGTATACGATCATTCAAGTTTTAGAAATGTTAGAGACACTAACTAATGTACTAAATATTGCACTAAATATACATGTATCATTCTTCTAGTGGATGAGTGCATTCATGTATTCCATCATGTATTGGTGTGATAATGACGTGTATAATTTTAGTGTAATAGTTGTATGTTAATAAGTGCCGCTAGCATTCCTCTTCAAGTTTAACTCGTCAAGTAGATGAATCGAACTTGAGCCTGATAGTATAAGTGCAATTGTGTTCACCCTCACTAAATAAATGAGGGTAAACATTACCCTCACTTTGATCGGTGGAAAAGGTATGGGGTCTACGAAATCAATACATTTTTTTTGGTAATAAAGGGGTTATATCAATACGCCTTTTGGTAATAATGAGGTTATTTGGTGGATTTTACACCTTTTCTACCAATCAAAGTGAGGGTAAAGGGTGAACAAAATCATTCTAATAGTATTAAGTTCGATTAGGCTTGCATATGTATATACTTTTACATGTATTATAAACTTATATACGAATGACTTTTAATTATAAACTTATATACGAATGGAATTTAATTATTTTACGCATGTGCAAACTTATTTTATATACTACATAATAGGAACTTTATTTGCAATTCTAAACTTGTATGCAAGCGAAGTTATATTATTTACTTGGTACATTAAGGCTCATAAACAAGATCAAGCTCGACTTAAGCTCAGCTCGCCAAATTTTCATTGAGCTTGAATTCTTTTAAAACTTAACAAATAAAATTAAACATTTTAAGGCTTGACTTAGCATAGCTTGTATGAAGTCGTAGCTCTGGTGCCACTTGTATCCAACCTACTTAAATCCACCCGGCGGCAGATGGGGAGCCGAGGATGTGGGGAGCCATGGGCCTCTCCGCGTTGTAAACTTTAGTACAACTATTATAAGTTTACTATAATTTATGCGTTCACCATTAATTTCAACTCAAATCAATCCACTCGAATTCTTACTCTTATCTACCCAAACCAAAGACTCCCTTAGAGTGTTTTTTTCGTTTGAGACTGGGGTTAGATTCATTTCTTCAATTCAATTAAGTTGGCGAGTTCAGATATATGCAAAGATAGAGACGACACAAATCACAATGTGATGCTCTAACAATTGGGGCATGTCCAAAATGGAGTAATTGGTTAGTAAAGGGACAAGATTGATTAAAAAAAATTACTAACGGAATGTCAAAACTTATGGGGTCAAGTGTAATTTACTCTTTACTAAACCGTGTATTAACAACTAATGATTAGTATTTAAATTCAAAAAAAAGTACTAATATTAATTGTTTGATGATGATTTGGCTACCCAACGTTGATGTGAAGCAAAGGTGAAAAAGAGATATATATATATATATATATAAAATATATATATATATATATATATATATATATATATATATATATAGAGAGAGAGAGAGAGAGAGAGAGAGAGAGAGAGATAAGTGTGATGAGGATAGTGGGTGGGACCAATTTGCTTAATGGGATAAAAATGTTTGCGCCAATCACATTCCAAAAATTCAAAATGCAAAATCTCACCTTTACTTTTGTACTCCCTACGCAATTGATGTAATGATTTAAAGAGAAAAATCCCGACCCGAACCCGTATCACCAGACGATTAAAATGGTCCAGTATGTATGTGTAACGTGTGAACAGAATCATTCTTTTGTACCGGAACCGGGGGAGGTGATGCGCAGCCCCATGCTGTGCGACCCATTTCGGCTCCGTTCCGGCACTATTTCGACGATCGGAGACGTCCACCGTGTAGAGTTCGTCGAGTACTAAAAATGCACCCAAAAATCAAGTCGATCGGATATCGTTAAGTGCCTCATCGAAACACATATAAGTTGAAAAAAATTGGAACACACATGTCTTGAAACATTAAATGAAAACCAATCGGATTGAGTTGATTTTTGGAACACTTATAGTACTCGATGAGCTCTACGTGGTGGACGTTCCCAATCGTCGGAATGGTACCGGCATGACCCCGAAATGGGCCCGCATAGCACACTGTGCAGCACCCCGTTCTTTTGTACTTGCGGTTATATGGCTAATGGCAGAAAACGGTCGGTCATTTCTGTCGTCTAAAAGTATTTTTAATCAGTGAGATTTGGTGAAAGACTTTTTTCGAAAAGTATTAGAGAAAAAATGAGGCAATCAGACTGGAGAACAATTCTTTATAAAATAACATAAATTACGGATTTACGGAAGGAGAAAAATAGATTACAGAAATAGAAATGAAATACACTAGTTGCTTTGGCTAAAAAAACCAAACTGGTTTACTTTTTTGTCCTTATTCAAATTTTTTTCACATTTGTTAATAACTTAATATTGTGTCGATTTTTTGTAGTTTATTGGTTCGTCTCGACGAGAAGAATCTAAAAAGTAAAAAGTATAAAATTATTAACCGAACTTAATTTTTTGTGAATAAAACAAAATATAAATCACAAAAAAAAAGGATTATTTTTTGTCTTTGGTGAACTTTTAAGATTTTTTATCATTATTTTATACTTTGTAGATTTCTCTCGTCTAGATGAATAAAAAAACCACAAAAAATCAACGCAAAGCTAACAAATGCAAATTATTTGTGAATAAAGACAAAAAAAAAACCAGTTTTAGTTTTTTTAGCCAAAGAAAAAGCAATCAAGACTTGTGAATTACAATCTCCTTAAAATAGATTCGTCGCCTTCTGAGAGTGCAGGTGTCTGTCTCCCAGTATAAAACAGCTAGAACCATAGTAATCAGAACACCGCTAAAAACTGCTTTGGTGCAACAAAAAGTCAAGAAGCCCAGAAAGGGCACCCATAATTTATCAAGAAAGTGAAAATCTGAATTTGAGTCATTGATTTTTAAATTAAGAGTCAGTTCTTGGTGTATTTTATGGGTACGTAGCAGTACTCCTCACACAAAGGAAAGGAAGTGTATCATAATATGTTGGATGAGCAATGGTCTCACATCATGGGGGCATTAACCAGCAGTTCTATTGACTTCTCGATGTCCAGATCCGATGAATGTAGAAAGGTCCTTTCGAATGCCTCGATTTTATTCTCCCGAAATTTTAAAAAAAAAATTCAACAAACAAAATATACTCTTATTGAGAAGAGTATCTTTTTAGAGTTTAGACCATTGATTTTTGAGATAAACTACTCAATTGTGGAGGTTTCCAGAGAAGTCGGGTCTATTTTTAGAGTTTAGACCATTGATTTTCGTTATAATCGAAGCCGGGAGAAAGATTATCTAGGACTTCACATATTGGTGCTTCGAGACCACCATTCCATGTCCGCTTTTGATGAAACGCCGGAATGATCTTTGGGAACCCACTTCGGGTCAGCGATAAGGCGTGTGCGTTTATGAATGTGCAATTTTATTTTATTTTTATATATTTTTTTTGGGTAATTTTAGACTGTCCGAATATAAATTACATAAGGGAATCTTGGGATACATTTGATTTTATTAATCTACACCTCCATCTTTGTCAAAGTCGTTTAGGATAAGAATAATTGTTCCATCATCAGCTAGTGACTTGTGAATGCGAACAAATTTTTGAAACTATGTCACATAAGTTATTTCTAATATAATCCCCATAGAAAATAGAATTTTTCAAAACTTTTGTTGGAGCGGAATAGTAAAATTGCTCGAGTTCTACTACCGACATCCCCACTTGCCCACCCCGGGTATTCACACACACACACACACACGGAGTGTGTAGCCAACCTCATTCTATAGAACACAGAGTGTGGTCCAACCTAATATTCTATTGATGAGATAAGACGTATAATGTACCAAAGACCTAATATGTGCAATGACAATGATCTAATATATTTGAAGTTCTTGGTAGTTTTAGTTTAGTTTTGATGAGATAGTATGTGAAATGACAATAACATTTAATATATTTGAATGGTATTATAATCATACTTCAATTCCCCATTTCTCCTTGTTATAAGTGTGTTTTCTAAGTTTTTGACCTAAAATATTTTGTAGAGATCTAGGGTTTCATTTTTCTCTAGCACAAGTTAAATAAAGCTACCACCAATTTCCATGCATCCCTTAAATCCAACCCTAACTAAATTGGTCAAAAGTCTCAACTGTAATCCAACCACTTGATCTAAAGCAAGATATCCATTCCCATATGCAAGCTAACATTTTCACAAGCAAACTTTTTAGAGTCATTACAAAAAAACTCATGTTCATGTTTGGGTTTAATTTTTGGAGAAATTTGGGATGGGAAAAAGAAATAGGAATAAGATATTTGATGTCTTTAATTAAAATCAATATTGATATTTTTGATGTCTTTTAATTAAAATCATTCTTTTTAATTACCACTAACTCCATTAAGCAATTACTCTTTTTTGGGGCTTTTTAGTATAAAATTTTAGCACAATTTTATTCATTTATTTCATTTTCATCCAAAAAAGGTTTTAGTGGTTTCATTATCCAAAAGTCCAAACAACGACACAAAGTCGGAGATGAAAAGAGTATTATCATGTCACAATCAAACACCGACACCATATATATGGAAAGATGCACATAGTCTTGTGTGTTTATTTCATATGCCTTATTGTAGATCATCTGACTAAAAGATTCTATTATCAAATTTGCTTTTATGTACTTTATTTATAGGATATCGATCATACTAATCGTCCATTTGTTTGAAGATCAGCAAAATCAAATTGTGGTTACAGTTTGACAAATTTTTACATTATATCATGGGATGCTCAATTTGTAGGGAACAATACACATAGGTGGACTGCAAAAAATTAATTTCCCAATATATAGCAAAATAGTCAATTTTGTCTGTGAAAGCATTGGATTTTTTGACCGACAAATAATTTTCACGGCCTATGACAATACGGAACAAATATTTTCGCATTGTTTCTTGAAAGACTTGGGTTGTGTTTGGTTTGAGTTTTGGGTTTTGGTTTTTGTAATAATTGGAGGGAGAAATAGGGATAATAATATAAAATATGAGTTAATGATTAGAGAGAAATAGAGAGAAAAATAAGAAAAATATTTAAAAATAAAGGTAGTGATTGGATAATAATTGAGAAAACCGGATCTTGAAATCCAAAACAAACAAGACTTTTTTTTTTTTTTTTTTGATAACCGAGAATGTACTCTGATAGCCACTAATTGGATCGACCCACCAGCACGACCCAAACTGGAGGGGAGCTACGCAACCCACACCAATCACGGCCCCCGCTTAAGACATGTACTCACCACCATGGGGGGATCGAAAACCCGACCAAAAGCGACTACCCCTAAAGTCAAGACTCAACTTTAACCACTGCAAGAACCCCAAACAACACAAACAAACAAGACTTTGCTCGCCCTTTCTATCACTTTTTTCGCAAACTAAAGGATAACTACTTACCGTCAACAAAACAGGCTGGGAAATATTTTGTCGCCAATTAGAGATA
Organism: Vaccinium myrtillus; assembly: GCA_016920895.1. Taxonomy (NCBI): domain Eukaryota; kingdom Viridiplantae; phylum Streptophyta; class Magnoliopsida; order Ericales; family Ericaceae; genus Vaccinium; species Vaccinium myrtillus. The sequence goes on along the minus strand of CM029278.1, from coordinate 26,498,212 downwards.
ATCATGATATATATTCGATAGTGGAGTATATATTACACGTTAAACTTTAGAATATAAATTTCTCAGAATGGCACATGCAATGAACACGTAATAAAATAAACAATTAATGCAAAATCACAAATGAAATTTGTGGGGATTCCACCCCGCGTGGGCCGGATGGGCTTAGGCCCGGATGAGAGTGATTTCCTATTGCGTTTAGGATTTCCTATTGGATTTAGGATATGTATCTCTACAAATACTCTTATTGTCTCTCTCTTTTTGTGAGTGTGGTAGCACAATGTGAGCGGGACAGGCTGAGAGTGTGAGAGGGGGGAGCCGGTTATTGCTCCCCGGAGAGGTTTTTTTATGTCTTTGTATATTTTGTGAATATATACGGTCGACGGAGTTTTTCCTCAGATTTATTGTGCGTGATTGTGTGCGTGCGTGACCCGGATTGTACAACAAATTGGTATCAGAGCTCGGGTGGAGCGAGAGGTCACCGGATTCGCGCTCGAAACGCACGGATTCAAGAACGGGAAGAAAAACGAAGTCACACGGAAGTTTTGCTCACTAGGTTTTGTTCGTCTTGACGAGACGAGTCCAACGGTGTGCTCGGAGTATTTTTTCGTCACCGGAGGAGGGCGTACGGGCAGTTTGAAGGTGGCAGACGGAGCCGGACTGATCTAGCTTAGACCGGTCTCGGAAAACGTGATCGGAAATTTTTTTGGAGTATGGGGTTTTGTTCCTCGTTTCGAGACGATCGCGGGGATACAACATTTGTCGCCGGAAGATGTCGGGGTAGCCCACACGCGCCGGTCAAAGTTTGGTCAAACGTGGAGTGGATCTGACGTTGGATATTTTTCACACGCCGCTGTAATTTTCAGAGGAAGAAGACGGTGATGTCAGCGTGACATCATCATTGACCGGTCAATAGTCAATGCCACGGAGGATGCCACGTGGGTCAGTCAACTGCCATGTTAGCCGGTCAACGTTGACACGGCGCCACGTCATCAGAGGTGCAGTCAGTGACCCTTTTGACCTTTTGTCTGGGCCAGGGGTCAAAAGGTTCAAAAAGGTCAGGTGTCGGTTCAAAAGGGTTAAGATGTCGCAGGTCCAAAAGGTCAGATTCTGGTCAAAGGGTTCAAGGGCTGGTCAACGAGTCTAGTGGGCTGGTCGAAGGTTCCAGGAGGTCCAGATTGATCTTTTAAAGGATGGTTCATTGGTTTTTTCGCGTTGTCGGAGGCTATATAGCTCCGTTTTTCGCGTATGAGTAGTCGATTTGGATTGTCTTGACTTTTCGGATCCAACCATGCGCTCTCGGAAGTAGGTGTTATTGCTGGATTGAGTTGATTTTGGGTGTTTGGAGGCATTTTGGGTTGTGAGGAGGCTCGTTCCTAGCTAATTGGATGGTTCTGGATTCATTGGTGGGCTTGGATTTGGGTGATTCGAACCGAATTTTGCAGTCCTAGACACATCCGGAGTGATTGAGGAGGATCCGACGCGGTCAGGTCAATCAGATGAGATGTTGAGTCGGAGGCAGACCATGGGAGATCCGATGGGAGTCCAGTGGGTGCTAGGAGAGATGGGAATGAACTTGGATGAACTAGGAGGCAGGATGAGACCTAGGAAAGCTGATGGAGAGTGGCGGGAGACCAGGATAGTGGCAGGAGTGGCGGATAGGTGACGGATTGGTGACAGAAAAGGCGAGCGGAGTTGGAAGAGCTACACACTAAGAGTATTGCACAGACTTTGTAGAGATTGGAGGTTGACAGGAGCAATCGGGTGATTGCGAATTCTCGGCGGTTGAGCCGTGGTGATCAGTTGGAGAGCAAGTGAGCAAGGATACATTCTTTCGAGTGTTGCACTCTGTTCGGTGGGTGCAGATACACTTGATTGGCACAGACGCTTACTAAAGTGACAGGTCGGAGTTGGTCAGCGATAATCGGAGGCAGTCTAGTTCAATCGGATTTGAAGACCTATCGTCAGGATTTGCAGTTGTGATTCGAGCTGCATCGGATTGGATGATGGGCCACCATACATGCTTGTGGGAGTGCAATGGCAGATGGAGCTGATGTCAGGCATGGTCAGGCAGTATGGGTGTTTTGTGACGTGAGTAGGAATGACGACAGTTGCGGATGCACACAGGATAAGTGCAGGATTGTACTTAGGAGTCGCGACCGGGATGGTACTGGATGAGCTGGGAGTCGATCAGGAGTGTGTGGAATGCTAGCTAGCAAGGATAAGGCGACTGGTTGCTGTGGATTGTTCACGGGAGCTCCGGACAGAGGGATTGAGATGGGGATCAGATGATGCATCCTGGTATTCTTTTTCTTCTATGTTTTTGTGGCGGATTATCTTTCCAGTTATGAGTGCTCATGATGGTGTGGAGAGATGGAGTCACGGATTATGTCATGTGATTGGGCATGAGCATCCGGGTTTGGATGCGGGCACTCCGGTTAGGGGGTGCAGGATTGTGGTCAACTGCGAAAGATCTGGCTTGCAGGGATACATTCATTCGAGTGGTGTACCCAGTTGGAGTGCGGAGATGCTCGTTTGGGAATGACACAGGCGCCTGTCAGAGGGGTAAATCAGTTGAGCCACAGAGATATAGCAGAATTTGTTCACATCCCAGATTCACGAGAGGTGTATCTCGATTTGGGGGTGCAGAGGTACTCGGTGGGGGATGCGATGTCAGAGAAGGAGTCAGCCTCTTCGCAGATGGTGTGTGAGATCATTTGGAGAAGTGAGCCTCTGGTGTGGGCAGATGGTAGTTGCATTCTCTTGACAGGACAGGATGCTAGAGTGGCGGAGCGAGGCTAGATGAAGCTGCGGGCATTCGATGAGGGGGTGCGGGGGCTCGGTAATGAAGCGCATACACCTTGGCAGGAGGTGTGCGAGTGGAGGCATTCCAGTTGAGGGGGGTGCGGTACTCGAATTTTCTGATCGGCTGCGGATTCTAGTTTTGCAAGGATACATTCTTTCGGGTTTTTGTACTCTGTTTGGTGGTGCATGGATGCTCGACTGGTCAGTGATGCAGGCGCTTGCTAGATGTAGCTGATTGGAGGTGGCGACATGGGAGTGTTGCAGACAATTTTGCCCACTCGGTGTGGAGGGATGATTTGTTGGGATTCCACCCCGTGTGGGCCAGATGAGCTTAGGCTCGGATGAGAGTGGTTTCCTATTGGGTTTAGGATTTCCTATTAGGTTTAGGACATGTATCTCTATAAATAATCTTATTGTCTCTCTTTTTATGTGTGTGGTAGCACAATGTGAGCGGGACAAGCTGAGAGTGTGAGAGGGGGGAGCCGGTTGTTGCCTCCCCTGCCAGAGTGGGAGCCGGTTATTGCTCCCCGGAGAGGTTTTTTCATGTCTTTGTATATTTTGTGAATATATACGGTCGACGGAGTTTTTTCTCAGATTTATTGTGCGTGATTGTGTTCGTGCGTGACTTGGATTGCACAACAAAATTTAAGACTAAATATGTATTCATATGCTGGGATGAAAGGAGATGGATTCCCAGATTTGGACTGTCCTGTCCAAAACTTGAGCTGCAGATGATCTGTACCCCTTACAAAAAGCCGGAGAAAGGGTTGCTGCAGTGCAGCCCATGCACAACAGGTATTGTTCATCTTCGGGTCATCCGTTGCTCGGATGGACGGCCCAGATTTCATCTTGCACACACGACAATGAACGGTTCAGATGCAAAGGTGCTGAGGTGAAATTTGGGTCGTCCATCTGAGCAACGGGACAACTCCGATGATGCACAACACCTGTTGTGCATGAGTTGCACAACATCAACCCCAGATCCCGAAAAGCCTACAATAAACTTAATTGGTATGGTAAAGATTGAGTTACTCATTCAAATAATCAGATTGAATTGCTAATTTCGTGTCTTACTCATTCAAACAGTCAACAAATTGTCAATTTATTGTTGTGGAAATTATATTGGGATTATTATTGGCTAAGGAAGGTCATACAGACATTATATGGGTTTTTACATTTTATTTCTTCCTATCACGTCATCTGATACATCAACCAAAGAATAGTCGCTCGAATTTCTTCATTTTTTATTATTTGCTTCAGAGATTTGTTTTTGGTAGTCTTTAATTTAGGTTTTAAATTCACATACAGTTTATGTATAAAAATAAAGAAAAAAAAACCATTAATGGGTTGGAAGATTTAGACGTACGTATCCAAATCTTAAGGCTCCTTTCATTACCAAGAATGTTATGCGAGAAAATTAATTATGAGAAAAGTGAAATGAAGTAAAGTAAAAGAAAGGAAAATTTACTTTCATTTTGAGTGTTCACTTGATAAATGATTTTTCCAGGAAAGTATAATTGGCTGGAGCAAATTTTCCCAGGACACATAATTCCTTCCTTTTTGCAGGATGCATTTTGAGGGAAAGTGAGTCCAAGTAGGAAAAATATTTTTGTGGGTCCCATTATTTTCCTGGTAACAGAACACCCCCAAAAGTTATGGGAAAATTGATTTTTCCATCCTTTCTCGTACTTTCTTGACAAATGAACGAGGTCTAAGTTCTTATGGAAAGCATGCAATGAACTTGACATGGCGAAGACTAAGGCTAAGTTTTCACTATGGTATTTTCAGTATTTTTGGTATTCTCCCACAGTCATTCTCCTCACATACATCAATTGATTTGACTTCTACCAGATTAACACACACTTTTGGTTACGGTGGGAAGACGGTATTTTTAGTAGAAACTTAGCTTGACTTAATCACCCAAACATGAGAATTTAAAATTCAAGTTCGGCCATGATTTATGACAATTAAGTGCTAATTTCGTGAATGATCCCTTAGACTTCATATTACACTTGTTAGATTATTGTCGTGAAACTCAGTACAAAATTATGTTCTATTTGCCAACATTTTTTAACTGGAAAATAAAAAATGTTTTATAGTGATTGTAAATTCATAATAAACAGTTAATCCTTCCATCATTGATTAATGAGAGTATTGAAACATCTATTAGGTTTTTCTTTGGCTTTTTTTTTTGACTTTTTTTTGTTGATGTATTGTGAGGGAATAACTTGTCTTGGAATTCAAAATACAATGGCTTTTTTTTAAACTGCCTTAGTGGAACGGGTGCATGGATTTTTTTACGGCTTTCATATTCCCTTGGTTTTCTTCATAGCACGTCACCTTATACGTACATCGACCGACGTAGACGTAGTTGCTTTAAATTTATCATTTTGCACTCTTTGGTTCAATTTTTATCGGGTAGTCTTTATTTCAGATTTGTAAATTCACATCATTTTACAGTTAAAATACGCAATGCAAAATCATCAATGGAAGTTTGAGTATGTATTCAAATCATAAGTTATTATGAAAAAAAGTAAGAACCAGAGCCAGCTCTGGGACCAATCGAACCAGCCTTTTTTAAGCTCCTATTCCATTTTAATTTTGGATGGAAATAGAAAAAAGAGTTTGATGAAAAAAAAAAAAGATTCATGTAGCTGACCCCAATTGATTGGGACATAAGGCTCGGTTTGATTTAACTTGGCATAAAAATAGAAAAAGAAACAACTTGTCCATTTCTTTTTCATTTTTTAACAACACTTGTCCATTTCATAGTGACGGAAGGTTCGTTATTTCCACACCGAAGGGATAGACTAATTATTCCAGGGTCTTGACTCTTGAGGCACCATTATGTGGTGCCCTAATACTCTTATCCACTACACATTATACCTTGGATTCAAAAAAATGTGTAGTCGATAAGAGTGTTGAGGCACCACGTACTTGTTTCCAAGACCATGGAATAATTACTCAAAAGCACATCTGGTCATTGTTTGAAGATTTTCTGAAAGCTTTCTTTTTTTTGTGTGCTTTGCTTTGCTTTTTTTATTCTTGATTTTAAAAATAACTAGCTCATCAGTTGACTTTAGCGTGAGAGATTTTAGCATTGTTAAAATCTTTGACTTAAGCAAATGGCTTCGTCATTTGCTACAATCAATTATTGCCTTTAGTAAATATTGATTTTATCAAGTGGGAGACGGGAGTAAATATTGGTTCAATGATTTTATTTTTTATTTTTGGATTATCTTTACTTTCAACTTCATTAAAAACAAACGAAATAACAGAACTGAATCCAAAAAATAATCTCAGACAAGCTTAA